>JAVSCE010004130.1:0-99702 GCA_032199065.1 Smutsia gigantea | reverse complement strand
GGCCTACATCTGGGTAAAAGAGAAGAAATCACAGAAAAGGGTAAAGTAGCAAAGCTGTGATCCAGTGGGACCCAAGCCATCTCCCAACAACAGCTCACAAGCAGAGGAAGAGAAACGGAGTGGGGAGGAGTAGAAGCCCAGGACTGCTAAACACCCACCACCTCTGGAGATCTGCTCTGGGAGCATGAATGGACATTACATGGCGCTCTGGAGATTGGAGGGTTTGGAAAGCAACGACAGGAAGAGTACTTGGAGAGATTGAGATTCCAGCCATTTGTGGAGAACAGGCACCCACAACCGATGCTCTGGGACAAAAGAAAGGTGGGCACTTTGAAAGACTTCCCAATAGCAAGAGGGCTGCTAAAGGAACACAGAGCTTGCAGCTCAGGAGAAACGACAGGTGGACAAAATCATCCTGGCACACTCAGCCCAGGAGGTTGGGCACTTTCGGGAGCTTCAGGTGCTCCATCTCCCTGCCTGGTAATGCAGCAATGAGGTCCCCCACTGCCATATACAGCCTGCTACTCCTTCCTCCTGGCAGGCACAGGTCCGCTCACCTTTTGCCCCTGCCATTGTGCCAGGCCAGCTGTAGGGTGGCCCTGCCAACAGCAGTGAGAGGGGCATAATGCAGAGGCTCCTCCTTGAAAGCTCAGCCCATTGGCCCTGGCCGTGGAAGCAGGGATTGCAGCTGGGAAGAAAAAAAGGGCTCTTTCCTCCTATGAGGCACTGGCACACATGCCTGCAATACGCCACCATCAGTCTAGGTCCTGGGCAGCTCTGGAGAGTAGAGCTTGTGGTTATTATTCCATACAAAGTTATTCCACAGTAATCATTAGAAACATGAAATGGCAAAAGAATCTTGTAGAAACCAGAATCCCGCAAACCCCAGACAGAGGGCTAAGTGAAACAAATCAACAATCTTCTTGATAAAGATTTCAAATTAAAAATAATAAACATGCTCACAGATGTACAGAAAAATATTAAAGATCACAGGGAGAGCTTCAAGAAAGGATAGAATCTTTGAAAAATACAGTATCTGAAATGAAACATACAATGGAGGGATTTAAAAGCAGATTAGATGAAGAAGAGGAGAAAATAAATGAAATAAAATTTAGGGAAAAGGAATACAGAGAATATGAGGCACAGAGAGAAAAAAGGATCTCTAGGAATGAAGAATAATAAGAGAAATGTGCGACCAATCCAAACCAAACAATATTTGCATTATAGGTGAACCAAAAGAAGAAAAGAGAAAAAGGGTTGGAAGGTGTCTTTGAGTAAATAATTGCTGAAAAATTCCCTAATCTGGGGAAAGAAATAGTCTCTCAGACCAAGGAAGTGCACAGAACTCCAAACACAAGAGACCCTAGGAAGACAACACCAAGACATATAATAATTAAAATGGCTAAGATCAAGGACAAGGACAGAGTATTAAAAGAAGCCAGAGAAAGAAAAAAGATCACATATAAAGGAAAACCCATCAGGCTATCATTAGATTTCTCAACAGAAAACTTATAGGCCAGAAGGGAGTGGCATGATATATTTAATGCAATGAAACAGAAGGGCCTCCAACCAAGAACACTCTACTCAGAAAGATTACCATTAATATTTGAAGCAGGGATTAAACAATTTCCAGATAAGCAAAAGTTAAGGGAACTTACCTTCCACAAACTGTCTCTACAGTATATTTAAAAGGCACTGCTATAGGTGGAAGTGCTCCTAAGGCTAAATGGGTATCACAAGAGAAAATAAAAAACAGAAAGAAGTATACCAATTAATTATTAAGGAAATGAAAAATTAAATCAACTACCTACAAAATCAGTCAAGGGATACACAAAGAGTATAGATTATGACACCTAATATATAAAGAGCGGAGAAGGAGGAAAAGGTAGAAAAAAAAAGAACCTTTATATTGTACTTGAAATAGCATAATAAGTGAGTTAAATTAGACTGTAAGATAGTAAAGAAGTTACCCTTGAACTTTTGGTAACCATGAATCAAAAGCCTGCAATGGCAATAAGTACATATCTATCGATAATCACACTAAATGTAAAAGGACTGAATGCACCAATCAAAAGACACACAGTTACTGAATGAATTAAAAAACAAGACCCATCTATATGCTGCCTATAAGAGTCTCATTTCAAACCCAAACGCATACACAGACTACCAGTGAAGGGATGGAAAACGATATTTCATGCAACTAATAGGGAGAAAAAAGCAGGAGTTGCACTACTTGTATCAGACAAAATGGATTTCAAAACAGAGAAAGTAACAAGAGACAAAGAAGAACATTACATAATGATAAAGGGGTCAGTACCACAAGAGGATATAACCATTATAAATATCTAGGCACCCAATATAGGACCACCTAAATACAGGAAACAAATACTTGCAGAATTAAAGGGGGAAAATAGAATGCAAATGCAGTCATTTTAGAAGACTTCAACACACCACTAACTCCAAAGGACAGATCAACCACACAGAAAATAAGTAACAAGACAAAGGCACTGAACAACACATTAGAACAAATGGACCTAACAGACATCTACAGAACGCTCCACCTAAAAGCAGCAGGATACACAATCTTCTCAAGTGCACATGGAACATTTTCAAGAGTAGATCACATACTAGGCCACAAAAAGAGCCTAGGTAAATTCAAAAGGATTGAAATTGTGCCACCAGCTGCTCAGACCACAAAGGTATGAAACTACAAATAAATTATGCAAAGAAAACAAAAAAGCCCACAAACACATGGAGGCTTAAAAACATGCTCCTAAATAATCAATGGATCAATGACCAAATAAAAAGAGATCAAGCAACATATATGGAGACAGTGAAAACAACACAACACCCCCAAATCTGTGGATGCAGCAAAGGCCATTCTAAGAGGGAAGTATATTGCAATACAGGCTTATCTCAGGAAAGAAGAACAATCCCAAATGAACCATCTAAACTCACAATTAATGAAATGAGAAAAAGAAGAACAAATGAGGCCCAAAGTCAATAGAAAGAAGGACATAATAAAGATCAGGGAGGAAATAAATACAACTGAGAAGTAAAACAAAACAGAAAGAATCAATGAAAGCAGGAGCTGGTTCTTCCAGAAAATTAACAAACTAGATAACCCCCTAGCCAGACTTATCAAGAAAAAAAGAGAGTCTACACATACAAACAGAATCTGAAATGAGAAAGGAAAAATTGGATAACCTAAAAGAAATGGACAACTTTCTAAAAAAACATAACCTTGCAAGACTAACCCAGGAAAAAACAGAAAAACAGAACAGAAAAATTACCAGCAATGAAATTGAATTGGTAATCAAAAAATTACCTAAGAACAAAACCCATTGACCACATGGCTTCACAGCTGACTTTTTTTATTAACAATCATTAATACACATTCTTATGAAGATTTCTCATGAAAAACACTGTGGTTACTACATTCAGCAATATTATCAAGTCCGATCCACACCCCATTGCAGTTACTGTCCATCAGCATAGGAAGATGCCACAGAGTCACTACTTATCTTCTCTGTGCTACACTGTCTTCCCAGTGGACCCCCCCCAACACACCATGTGTGGCAATCATAATACCCCTCAATACCCTTCTCCCTCTCTCCTCACCCACCCTCCCCCACATCTCCCCTTGGGTAACCGCTAGTGCCTTCTTGGAGTCTGTGAGTCTGCTGTTGCTTTGTTCCTTCAGTTTTGCTTTGTTGTTATACTCCAAAAAGGAGTGAAATCATTTGGTACTTGTCTTTTTCTGCCTGGCTTATTTCACTGAGCATAATACCCTCTAGCTTCATCCATGTTGTTGCAAATGGTATTTGTTTTCTTCTTATGACTGAATGATATTCCATTTTGTATGTACACCACATCTTCTTTATCCATTCATCTACTGATGGACACTTAGGTTGCTTCCATATCTTGGCTATTGTAAATAGTGCTGCAATAAACATAGGGGTGCATATGTCTTTTTGAATCTGGGATGGTTTTTTTGGGTAAATTCCTAGGAGTGGAATTACTGGATCAAATGATATTTCTATTCTTAGTTTTTTGAAAAACCTCCATATTGCTTTCCACAATGACTGAACTAATTTACATTCCAACCAGCAGGGTAGGAGGGTTCCACTTTCTCTGCATCCTTGCTAGCATTTGTTGTTCCTAGTCTTTTTGATGTTGGCCATCCTAACTGGTGTGAGGTGATAACTCATTGTGGTTTTAATTTGCATTTCCCTGATGATTAGTGGAGCATTTTTTCATGTGCTTGTTGGCCATCTGAATTTTTTCTTTGGAGAAGTGTCTGTTCAGATCCTCTGTGCATTTTTAATCGGGTTATTTGCTTTTTGGGCATTGAGGTGTGTGAGTACTTTATATATTTTGGATGTTAATAACTTGTCATATGTCATTTATGAATATATTCTCCTATACTATATGTCTGTCAAAAAGGATGTCTTTTTGTTCTACTGATGGTGTCCTTTGTTGTACAGAAGCTTTTTAGTTTGATGTAGTCCCATTTGTTCCTTTTCATTTTCTTTCCCTTGCCTGAGGAGATACGTTCAGGAAAAAGTTGCTCATGTTAATATTCAAGAGATTTTTGCCTATGTTTTCTTCTAAGAGCTTTATGGTTTCATGACTTACATTCATGTCTTTAATCCATTTTGAGTTTACTTTTGTGTATGGAGTTAGATAGTAATCCAGTTTCATTCTCTACCATGTCGTTTTGCCAACACCAGTTGTTGAAGAGGCTATCATGTCCCCATTTTATATCCATGGCTCATTTATAGTATATTAATTGACCATATGTGCTTGGGTTTATATCTGGGCTCTCTATTCTGTTCCATTTATCTATTGGTCTGCTCTTGTGCCAGTAACAAATTGTCCTGATTACTGTGGCTTTGTAGTAGAGATTGAAGTCAGGGAGCATAATTCCCTGTTATTTGCACGAAATATCTTTTTCTATCCCTTCAATTTTAGTCTGTGTATTTCTTTGAGTTTGAAGTGAGTCTCTTGTAGGCAGCATATAGATGAATCTTGTTTTTTTTTTCATTCAGTAATTCTGTGTCTTTTGATTGGTGCATCAGGCCATTTACCTTTAGGGTGATTATCCATAGATATGTTCTTACTGACATTGCAGGCTTTAGATTCATAGTTAGCAAAGGTTTAAGGATAGGTTCTTTATTATCTAACAGTCTTACTTAACTCACTTAGCATAGTATTTCAAACACAATCTAAAGGTTCATTTTTTTTTGTCCCTTCCTTGTCTTTTTCCTCCATTCTCATACTCTGTACTTTTTGTGTATCCCTTGACTGACTTTTGGGGTAGTTCATTTAATTTTGCATTTGCTTAGTAATTAATTGGCCTCCTTCCTTTACTGTGGTTTTATTTCCTCCTGTGACAGCTATTTAACCTTAGGAACACTTCCATCTATGGCAGTCCCTCCAAAATATACTGTAGAAATGGTTTGTGGGAGGTAATTTCTCAACTTTTGCTTATCTGGGTATTGTTTAATCACCCCTTCAAATTTATTTGATAATCTTGCTGGGTTGGGTATTCTTGGTTGGAGGCTTCTGTTTCATTGAATTAAATATATCATGCCACTCCCTTCTGGCCTGTATGGTTTCTGCTGAGCAGTCTGATGATAGCCTGATGGGTTTTCCTTTGTATGTGATATTTTTCTCTTTACGGCTGCTTTTAATACACTGTCCTTATCCTTGATCTTTGCCATTTGAATTATTACATGTCTTGTTGTTGTCTTCCTTGGGTCCCTTGTGTAGGGAGATATGTGCATCTCCATGGCCTAAGAGACTATTTCCTTCCCTCAATTGGGGAAGTTTTCAGAAATTACCTCCTTAAAGATACTTTCTATCCCTTTCTCTACTCTTCTTCTGGTACCTCTATAATGCAAATATTGTTCTGTTTGGATTGTTCACAGAATTCTCTCAATATTCTTTTATTCCTAGAGATCCGTTTTTCTCTGTCCCTCAGCTTCTTTGTATTCCTGTTGCCTAATTTCTATTTCATTTACTGTCTCCTCTTCCTCATCTAATCTCCTTTTAAATCCCTCCATTGTGTGTTTCATTTTGGATATTGTATTTTTCAAAATTTCTATCTCTTTCTTGAATTCCTTCCTGAGGTCTTGAATATTTTTCTGTAGCTCCATGAATACGTTTATGACTTTTATTTTGAAATATCTTTCACAAAGATTAGTGAGCTTAATTTCACTTGACCCTCTTTCTGGTGTTTGTGGGATTTTGTTTTCAACCAGGTTCCTTTGACATTTCATATTTGTAGGTGGCACCTTCTAGTGCCCAGAAGCTCTACTCTCTGGAGCTGCTCAGCCCCTGGAGCAATGGCATGGGTTGCAGTCGAGTGGCTTTGGTGCCTCCTGTGAAGAAAGAGCTCTTTTCCTGCTTCCTGGCTGCAATGCCTGCCTCCACTGCCAGGCCAGTGGGACAAGCACACAGGGAGGAGTCTCTATGTTATGATTTTGTAGCTGACATAGGGGGGCCACCCTCTGGCTGGCCTGGTGCAATGGCGAGGGCAACAGGTTTGTGACCTGGTGCCGGCCAGGTGGAAGGACTGGCAGGTTGTGTATTGTGGTGCAAGGCCCCTTAGCTGTGTTGCCAGCCAGTGGGATGGAGCACCTGAAGCTCCTGAGAGTTCTCAATGTGCTGGGCTGAGTGAGCCAGGACAATTTTGTCCACTTGTTCTTTCTCTTGAGCAGCAAGCTCTGTGCAATCCTTGCCCCTTTAGCACCTCTCTCTTTGGGAAGTGTCTCAGAGTGCCCACCTTTCTTTTGTCCCAGAGTACCTGTTCTCCACAAGTGGGTAGAATCTCAGTTTCTCTGAGTATTCCACATGCCTTAGCTTTTCAACCCCACTAATCTCCAGAGTACCATGTAATGTAGGTTTGTGCTCTCAGAGCAGATCTCAGGGCTGGGTGTTCAGCAGTCCTAGGCCTCCACCCCCTCCCTGCTCTGTTTCTATTCTTCCTGCCAGTAAGCTGGGGTCGGACAGGGCTTGGGTCCTGCCAGATCACAACTTTGGTACTTTAACCTTTTCCATGAGGTCTGCTCTTTTCCCCAGATATAGGCAGTCTGTCACAGCATTCTTTCCTGTTGCTCTTTCAGGATTTGTTGAATTTGCTATATTTTCATAATATATGTGGTTTGGGGAGGAGGTTTCTTTCTCACCTCTCATGCTGCCATCTTTAAGCCAATCTAGATGCTTAATTTGAAGGAAAAGTATGGAAGCCACTGAAGCCACTTGGGACTGCTTATAAATTATTTTCCTTATTGATGGCAAGAAATTTTTGTTGCCAGAGGTAGATCTAGAAATTCAGAATAAACTCAGGGTGGTGCTCTTTGGGATGTATAAAACAATATTGTGACTACAGTTAATAATACTATATTGTATGTTTGAAAGTTGCTAAAAGAGTAGATATTAAAAGCTTTTACCACAAGAAAAGAAAGTTTATAATTACATGTGGTGATGGATGGTAATTAAACTTATTGTGGTGATCATTTTGCAATATATTCATATACGGAATCATGCTGTTCATCTGACACTATTATAATTTTATACATCAATTATATCTCAATTAAAGAAATAAAAATTAAAAAAAGACATGTAGGAACAAACCAAAAATAAAAAAACTCCATTCCTACATAATAACTGAAATTATGAACTTCATTTATATTACAGGCTTTTCCTTCCACATCCAGCTCAGATTTGCTCCACCCAGGGAAGCCTGTCAGAGAAGCCAGAAGTCAGGAAAGCGAGTATGATTCACTTCCTCCCTTCCCTTTTACTGCATTCCACTGCTCCTCCCATAGCTTTACAACTCTCGGAGGCTGGAGTGCAGAGGGAGAGGAGAGGAAAGCAGGTGAGATAACTTCTTACTTTATTTATGCTGATGCTGGTTGCTATTGGCTCCTTTTAGATTAGCAGGTATTTTAATCTGGCTCTTTCTTTCCTGGAGGGTGTTTGGGTTATTTTGCAAACCCTACCACCACCACCACGGGGTATCCCAAATCCATCTCTATTCCAGCTATTCATTTGTGATTTCTTCCACATGCTGAGGTATCTGGGGGCTAAGACAACGCCAGGCCAGCTTTCTGCCACACTATCCACTCGGGTCTGGTCTTAGGAAATACTACAACTCTTTTGCTGTCACAGACTCTAAAAGGGCAGCTACTTTCCAAACTACAGCCATTTGCCACTTCCTCTAAACTCTCATCCTTTAGATTTTTCAGCTATAATTTTGACACCAGTCCTCTATGCTCTTGCAGGACACACATATTGTTTTTTAAGTGGTTTCCTTAAATTCCTCTCTTTTGCCTTGAGGTGAAGGGGAAGCACCCAAGCCTTCATGCTCTTCCCACCATATATGATATACTCATAAGTTTATATAAAATTATGTCGATTAAAATTTTTTAATTAAAAATAAGAGAAAGCATTTAAAGAGCCAAGCACAGTGCTGGGAAGATATTAAGCATGGATGAATGTTAGCTCTTATTGCTAAATATCAGTTTTCCTGATTGTTAAGAAATGGAAAAAAGAATCACCTCTTAAAAGCCTAGCTACTTACATGTCAGTAAATTAATTCCCTTTATTGAAATAAATATATTAGAAATATTAAGGACTATCCTTTGTGTCTTATACTTTTACAACATAGATGGTATGACATAGTTAAGTGAGACAAGTATATCTGCAGAGGCAAAGAAAGTTTTAACAAAACAGGAACCACTATGAAAGAAAAACTTTACATGGCACAGCGATTCAAAATAGTTAGGAATGAAAAAAAACACACACCAAAAATGAGGCAGCACAGTCAGCACAGCAATTTTGGTGTCGTCTAAACTCTTTTTTGTCAATGAGGTGAAATATAAAATGAAATAACTTACAATAGCTATAATTGTTCCTTGCAGATCACATAAACAACATGGCAGAGGCAACTAGGAGGGGCCTTAAAATATCTGAAATGATCAGACTGCTAGGTTCTTGTTATTTGGGGCACCCAGGTGTAACCAGAGATATTCATGCATTCACAATTCCTGCCTTCATTCATTCAAAAAATATGCACCTAATATGGGCAACGTGTTTTCCAAGAGCCTGTGATGGCTTTAAAGATCTATGACACGGTAACGGGCCTTAAGGTGTGTGCGGTTTAGCTGGAGAAGGTGAACAAAGCATGTTGTCTTTCGATTTAGAAATACTGTGGAAAACTAAACTAGGTAGGTAGAGCTTAGGTACTTATTACTAGCAGAAATATTTGTTGTTGCTGTCAAATTACACACTTTCAAATTGAAGCTATCTATTTTCAGGTTTGTTGCTGTTGGGTAGTAGATTAAAAAATGCATGTAATAAAAAAGTATTCAAGTGATATGAGTATTTGTTTTTATATATCATGTATATATGCATTTCTTAAATACCAGGACACACAAAAAAATGCCCTAATTTTCAAAGACACTAGTTTTTACTTCATTGGCTCATATTTCATTTCCTTCTGCAATTTACCTCTACCCTCATAGCATGCAATATGCAGAACTTGGTAGGTGTATTCTAGCCAGCATAATTTTGGCCAGATGCCATTTCCTGTTCTTTTAACAGTATCTCTGCAGTATTTTCCTATGATATAATCTATCTTCCTTCTTTGTGTCCTCCATTTCTTTTTTTTTAAAGCCTATCACATAACCCAATAAGAATCTAAAAATCGTTATTTCGGCAGCTTCTAATCTGCTACTGAATTCTTCCCAGACCCCTGATTTAATATCTGTGTTCAATATTCTAATCTACTAAAGAGGAATGTAGCTCACCTTAACCTGCTTCTTTCAACCTGGAAGAGCAACTCAAAAAAAAAAAAAGGTAGAGTAATTGAATGCATCAGCTTCCTGATTTGAGATCTTTAAAATATAGCTCCATTATTTTGACATGAGCTCCCAAGGTATCAGACTCACACATATTACAATTTAAGGGCAAAAGCATCCCAAAGACAAATATAAATTACCTCTGGATTACTCAACCTGTTTCTCCTGATACAGACAATTGGGTTGACATTTTATTTTTCACAGTGAAAAGTGATACCTTTGGCTAGCAATTAGCTTTTTTATATAACTTTAAGATATTGTAGCCCAAAGAGAGAGTACAGACTTGTTAATAATTCTTTTTAAAGTTACCTTTAAAATAACTTTAAAATTGGGTCATAATTTTCTTGAAAAATCCCCAGCTAATTTTAATGCCTTAGCTTTAAGTAGTGCTGAAACACAATGGCTTCATCTTGAAAATTTGACAACCAGATTGATACTAATTAAAGCAATGTGTGCAAGTTTCCTAGGGCTCTAAAGCAAAATGGAATTTGAAACTCAGTAACAAACTAGAATCGCTGTCACAAAATTAGATAATTAGAAGATTTTAAAAGAAGCACACATGTAATACAGTAGAGAGCAGGTAGTTCTAAAGGCATTATATGGAATATAATTTATGTGAATTTTTAAAAAGATGTAACACCTAAGTGCATTTAGCAATGCTGATGCTTGGATGAGCCTGCCCCTGAGGTGTAACTGGGGTCTGAATCCAGGCTAGGACAGGAGGAACAGCTCCAGTTATAGGGCTGGTTGTGGGGCAGCAAGCTAGTGTTCAAATGACAAATTCACCACTGATTCAGACTGGCAATTAAACCTGGGCCATTGCAGTTGGCGAGCATACAGAGAATAGAAAATAATGAAGTCAGAGGATGCAGTAGTTTTGGATTTCAGGACCAGAAGTCAAACCAAAGCCTGGGGTTTGTGAGCACAGTATTCTACCCCTTAAGAGGTTGTTAGGGCCCCATTCACATGGATTGGGTTCAATACCCTTGTTCCAAAGGGGAGTTTGGATTCTGAACAGTTAACTGAGGCAGAAATCCACTCAAATAACCTTGGATAACACAGAGCGAGGAGCAGAGACTGTGGCTTTGGAGCCTATGAAAGCCAGGGCTCTCCCCAAGCACGCAAAACCCAGGCTTAAAGCAGCAAAACTAACCCCACACTCTGATGGCTCTGGTTTGAATCTGATAAAATATTTCCTCTTAGGTACAAAGGTAAAAGCAATGGTCAAGAATCTAGTGAGGCTGAATGTCAGGTTGAAGATACAAGTGCCTTCTAAAGAACAAGGCCAGAGAAGGCAAAAATCAATAAGGGCCTAGTCCTCAGGAAGTTATCATGATATAGAAATAGAATACCCTAAAAGGAATGGATTGTATTCAGATATATCCAAAAGAGCGTGCTGCTTAATTGGTATATCCAGTTAGGACACCAGAGTGGTGCCTCCTTAAGGATACTTGGTGAGTTAATTTTTTAAACCCAAAATGTTATGAGAACTAATAGTATTAGCTTCATTTAGTGAGCATCTTTACTGGGCCAAGCACTTTTCATAAATATCTAGAATGCTTTCAACAACTTATAAGGCAGTTGAAAGACTTACCACTATGTTACAGATAGGGAAACTAAGACTGAGAGAGGTAGAGTAAATGTGCCTATCCATTCCGTTTAAAAGGCGCTGAACTGTGTCTGGTCTCAGTAAAGCAATTGAGAAGAAATAGGCTTATATTATGGAATAAAATGTATAGTTTATTACCAGTTAACTTAAGTAAAAAAAACCCACAAAAATCATTTGCATATATAGGTAAGCTTATTTTATATATGTATGTATAGCAAAATGAAAATGAAATATAGTCTTCACTACTGTGATGTCCTCATGCTAACTGGTCCTGTCTCATTCTGAAATTAGTGAAATCTTTACATAATGCCTGCCCTTCTCAATCTCTGCCTTGGTTTCTTAGTGTCCACCTTTTTATTCCCTGAATTGGTCTATAGATCTATTTCCCCAGTTCCTATGCTAATCCTAAGTGAAAGAGAACTTGTGTTTAAAATCTGCTGGTATTCAAATTCCAATTAACATCTCTATACTGTCTTTGGGTCACATCCAAACGTTACCATGAAGCCTCCTCTCAGCCATTATCTAGAAACTGACATCAACTAACACCTGATGACAGGAAAAGATAAAGAATGAGGTAATATAATTAGGATAATAAAAATTTAAAAGAAAATTGCAACAGACTCCTTAAAATTATAGAGAAGATGTGTGGAAGCCACACTACATCTTTCACAAAGATGTTCCATTATAAAGTAACATTTATAATTAACATCCAGTGTTAATTAGAAATTCAATTTCTGGAGACAAAAATAGTATAGGCGTTCTCATATGTAAAATAGGGATCAGATGAGGAAGGTTGTAACACTACGATATCACTGATTTCCAAGCAAAAAAAAGAGATGTATCAGTAAACAAAAAGCATACATTGGGCATCTGAAAGGAGAGGGAAGTTCAAGGTAAAGGATGAGAGGGAAGTGTCTCTTGGTGATGCAGGAAAGAAAAGAAATAAAGGAAAAGAAGCACCATCAGCAATAATCTGAGTGGGGAAGCAGGCATTTGTCAGCGCAGGGCAGTTTCCTGGTCCTAGGAAATGCTAGTGAAAATTGAACATCTTTTTGTCAGTCCCCCCTACCAACTCCCCTCTCTCCCATCTTCAATCAAATGTATTGGTGGGCTGTGTTCTATTCACCTGGCCCTAGTGATGGCGCCAGAAGTAGAGATGACGCCCAAGCCAGGTGTGAGTTTAGCCAACTGGACAGTTAGGAGGAGCACGGTCCACACAAGATTGCCCTCGGTCATGACACCAACTGCAAGTTCAGGGGATTCCCAAATCCGTATTGGTAATTCGCTGGAAGGACTCAGAAGGCGCTGAAAGATTCTATACCCACAGGTACGTGTTACTACAGGAATTAAAATCAGCCAAGGTAAGACATGCATAGGGAGAGTCCAGGTAGGTTCCAAATGCAGATGGTTGCCTTCTCCACATGCAGTCATGGTCAGTGTTAACTCCTCCGGCTATGATGGGTGATGACATGCATGGTTGGCCAGGAAATCTCACCCTGTCTTTGGTGTTTAGAGGTTTTTGGGGTATACTGCCTGCATGGCTGACCTTTAGTCTCCAGTCTCTCTTGGAGGTTGGGCTGATGTCTTTAGTCTCAAGTCCCTTCTGGAGGCAAAACAGATACTGAATGGCTCAACGCCCCCATCATAAATTGCATTTTTAGACTGATACCACATGGGCCAGAGTCCCCAGGCAACAAAGATACTCCTACTAGGCAGGACATTCCGAGGGTCCAGAGATCACCCCTTGGTAGTTAAGGGCAAATGCCTTAACTTTGGGTAGTTAATTCTTTACTACATACTGGGCCAATCAGAATTCTTCTACAGGAATTTTCTTTATGGCGACAGGAAGGCACTGTTTTCGTTGGGATCTCGAGAAGTAGAGTTTGAGACAGGATTCTTGCATAAGTGATTTACTGAGGGGGTTTTCCCAGGAGAAAGCTAACAGGACATAAGGGAAGCATGATAGTATAGGGGAAGATGCTAAGCAAAGAGATGGTTTCAGCTGAAATCTAACCATAGCCTGATCCCACACAAAGCTCTGAACAAGACTGATTGCACTTCAGAACTGACCCACCTTGGAAAGGTGCTTTGTACCTTCATATCAGTCAGCCAGGGCTGCGGGCCACCTGGGGGATGGACTTTATTTCTCAGGCGTTTCTGGATGAGGCAGCAACTAGTAGCCCAAGGCGATTCTCCATAGTTGGGTGCAGCTATGAGCCAATATCAATCAGCCGCACTGGGAGCAGCTCAAGGATGGATGCACTGACCTGGAAAAGGGGGTATGGGTGGGCCACCAATAGCATTTACTATAGTCCATGACTTCACTCCAGCCAGTCAAGCTTCTCCAGAATTCTGGTTGTTCAGAATTTATGGGGAACGTTACGAAAGGAGAGTCGATGGGACAGACTTCAGCCACCTGCTGCTACATTTGATCACAAGACCAGAGAGTCATCATGTCCCTCCTCTACTGCTCAATCTAGACTACCCTCCCTGTTGGCAAACATTTCCACTGATCTAGGTTTGCCCGGTGGAGTAATTCAGACCCTCACTGCACACAGCTGAGGCCCATTCCCAAGCTGGTGCTGCTACTTTTGCCTATTTATGGTGATAATCAGGCAGGGGGACAGAAAGTAAGAGATGCTACACTGGATCACCTGAATATTAAACCCATTTCTCCCTGCTCCTTTATGTATCAACAGTTCTACCTCTTCATAAGATAAAGGTCAATTACCCCTGCCAGTATGGTAATTACTTTCTTTGCTTACTAGCTGCTGTAGAGGGACAAGGAGTGCAAAGTGACTAATAGCCAGCTTCAGCATTAAGTTTAGAGGTACTCTATGTTCCTTGGTGGAAGGACCCCATCCCTCTGGAAACAGGCCTCTCAACCCACAGAAGCTAATGCTGCAAGGACAGGAAGACAAATTCAGAAAGGAAGTCATTGGAAGTGAAGCCAAGTGGGGACACTACTGTCTCTACCCCTTAGTTCCTGAACCTATGCATTCTAGGTCCCCAGTAGTTAGATGTATACAGCATTCTGAAGTGCCTCTTTCTCACATGGGAGTTATCTCCAAGCTAGCACCTCATTAGAAGCTTCAAAAAGCCACTGAAACACATTACCAAGCTGACAGCTCTTAGGTTGTGCTGTGTGTTTAGGAACAATGGATTCTACAGTCATATGAAAGTTGTCTCACCTCCTTTGTGATAAGGTAGGCCCTTCATTCTAAGGAGATATTATGTGGGATCTCATGTCAGTAAATCGGTTTGTGAGCCCTCAAACAGTACAGTTACATTAGGCTCTGTGAACAAGAAAAACACACCCATAGTCAACAATCACAAAATGAGTCTTTGTTTTCTCAAAGGTGGACACTATTGCATGTAATCAATCTGCTACCAAATGACTGCCAGGAGACCAAATGTTCTAGTCATTGGATTGTAAATGCTCCCCTCAATGATACCAAGCAAAATCAAGCATCATCGGCCCTTCAGCTCCAAACCACTCTCTACGGTCATGACTGAGGCCAACAGTATCCTCTTCTCCTTCTCAGACTTGCAGCATCTCTGACCCAGAATATCTTTCACATATGTATTTAGAAAAGTGTCTCAATCTACATTACAATCTATATAAGGAACTCAAAATTTATCTAAAGTATCTAAGTGTATCAATATTATTTCCTTAACTGTCAGAGACTTCTTTTTTTCTTTCTACTTTAAGTTAGTTCTACCTTTGAATGCTGTTTGTACAATAAAATGGAAGGAAAATAGGAGTTAGAGTCTTAATTACTTGAAAACATTACTTAATCTGCCTAAAAGAATGAGAGTACCTTTTTAATTCTACTAATCCAATAATCTAAACACCTTGAAAGTCAGAGAAATGGCATTTATTTTTAGCATTTCTTACCCATTGGAACTCCAGCCTTCCAGTCTTAAAGACTCATGCCACATATTGCTGTTCATCTTTTAATCATGTGCCATTCCCTTGATTTTTTTTTAGATCATTTTAAAGCCAGAGCTTATCACAAAGCTCTTATAATAGCTAATTTTCTTTATTTATATGCTGGCTACCTCATTTTCCCAAATAATGATTGCACAGAGATAATTTCATATTTATAAGAATCTCTTAAATATTTTGAAGATATTCTAGTCCTAGTATCATAACTTTATAGATATTCTAGTCTTAGTATCACAACTTGTTTTTCTGTATTTAAAGTAAAAAATATTTCTGGCTTTGACAATCCCATTTTCAGTTCCAGAAGAGAGTACATGATCCCTTTCTTCAGAGATTTCACTCTCACATTATATTCAGCTCTTTGTTATAGATTTAAACCTATAGTTGCATTCCCAATTATTGTATTATTCTACCTTATCAGAAAATTTTTCCTCAGAACAAGCATCTATCTTCAGAAATCCTTCTTTTCATTAGATTCTACAAAAAAGTCCAAACTCAAGTTATTTTTACTATTGTTACTTTGATTTGGTGGTTTTCTTTATGCTTTTCACATAAAATTATTCTACCTCTAATGAGATGTCACCTCACACCAGTTAGGATGGCCACTATCCAAAACACAAACAACAACAAATGTTGGTGAGGATGCGGAGAAAGGGGAACCCTCCTACACTACTGGTGAGAATGTAAATTCGTACAACCATTGTGGAAAGCAGTATGGAGGTTCCTCAAAAAACTCAAATTAGAAATACCATTTGACCCAGGAATTCCACTCCTAGGAATTTACCCTAAGAATGCAGCAGCCCAGTTTGAAAAAGACATATGCACCCCTATGTTTATCTGAGCACTACTTACAATAGCCAAGAAATGGAAGCAACCTAAGTGTCCATCAGTAGATGAATAGAAAAAGAAGATGTGGTACATATACATAATGGAATATTATTCAGCCATAAGAAGAAAACAAATCCTACCATTTGCAACAACATGGATGGAGCTAGAGGGTATTATGCTCAGTGAAATAAGCCAGTCGGAGAAAGACAAGTATCAAATGATTTCACTCATCTGTGGAGTATAAGAACAAAGAAAAAACTGAAGGAACAAAACAGCAGCAGACTCACAGAACCCAAGAATGGACTAACAGTTACCAAAGGGAAAGGGACTGGAGAAGAGGGGTGGGAAGGGAGGGATAAGGGGGAAAAAGGGCTATTGCAACTAGCACACATAATGTAGCGGGGGGCAGGGGGATACGGGGAAGGCAGTATAACACAGAGAAGACAAGTAGTGATTCTATAACATCCTACTACACTGATGGACAGTGACTGCAATGGGGTATGTGGTGGGGACTTGATAATAGGGGGGGGAGCCTAGTAACCATAATGTTGCTCATGTAATTGTATATTAATAATAGCAAAAAAAAATGACCAAAGCAAAATAAAAATTTTTAATTAACTGAAAAAAAAATTATTCTACCTCTCCCCCATCCCCAGAAATCTTGTCCTCTTTAAAATTTTAGAATAGTTTCTGAAGAATAGGTTCCTTGTTCTAGGAGTTCTGCAATTTTCTCTAATCAAATGCTGTAAAATTCAACCTGATCTAAATGCTCTGAAGTTCAGAGGTGGGATGAGGTGGAAAAAGCAATGGCTTTGTAATTAAATCATGGATAGGCTGTAGCCTATCTATGCTTGAGATGGAATGAGCAAATGTATTTCAAGAAAACAAGAAGAACCTGAAAAACGCAAGCTGTGTTCAAAGGATGAGTGAACTAGTTTATCTGGAGGGTTAGAGAAAAACCTCCACTGGGCTTGTTAACTGATTGGAAATGTTAGGGTTAGACTTGAGAGTTAAATCTGGAATGATATGCAGAAGATTTACATGCTAAGCTAGGAAATATGGAAGATTCAGATGCCAAGCTAAGAATTAGGATATTATTCTGGAGTTAAATGGATATCCCAGATTGTGTTTGAGAAGGGAATCGATGTTACCAAAGCTTTATTTTGGGGAGATGTACGATGGCATTAAGCAAAACTATTAGATGGAGAACTAATGACAGTAAAGAAATTCTGAAGTAACTCAAACATGAAGGAATAAGACCTTATAGGACAGTAGCAGAAATGGAAATAATGGATAGATGGGAAACCCGTTTCAAAACACAGGCTTTTTTGGCTGTTCCTAAAAAAGTTAAACATGGATTTACCACATGATCCAGCAATTCTACTCCTAGGTATATACTCAAAAGAACTGAAACTAGGTATTCAAACAAAAACTTGTATACACATGTTCATAGTAGTTATTATATTATTCATAATAACCAAAAAATGGAACCAACTCAAATGTTTAAATAATGAATAAGGAAAATGTATAATATTCCCTTCATATGATGGAATATTATTTGGCAAATAAAAGGAACAAAGTACTGATATATGCTACAACATGGATGCATATCAAAGCCATTATGCTAAGTAAAATAAGCCATACACAAAAGGACCAATATTGTATGATTCCATTTATTTGAAATATCCAGAATAGGCAAATCCAGAGAAACAGAAAACAAATTAGTGGTTTCCAGGGTTCAGGGAAAGGGGATGGGGAGTGACTATTTAATGAGTACAACGTTTTTTGGATGATGAAAACTTTCTTGAACTAGATGGTGACAATGGCTGCACACTACTGAGAATGAATGCCATGCCGCTGAATTGTAATTTTTAAATGGTTAAAATGGTAAATTTTATGTTTGTGTATTTTAGCATATATACACAAACACGCAGGGCTTGCTAAATTATTGGAAATATTAGGGAGAAAGGGTGAGCCATGATATTATTTGAAGTATAGTTGATTGGGATTCTGATGGCAACATTTACTGAAAGAAGAAAATTAATTAGGGAGCTTATCAGGGGGAAACTGGCAATATGGCAAGAGGGAAGGTTGTGGGGTCAACATTAGGTTTTCTTTAGCTGGCTTATTTAAAGTGGGTGGTTAATCCTTGCACCCAATAGTACACCATGAAGGGGGAAGCTGATGCCTACTGATAATCATGAAGGAGGAGACTTCCGCCTAAGTGCTTTAGACACTGCCTCGCTACTGTGAAGGGCACACCATCCAGATCCCCCTTCATGGAAGTTTTTGCTCCAGCTGCTAGAAGTGCTGTCAGTGGGCAGCCTTTAGCTGTCAATACTTAATGGGCTGTGTCTTAGCTATACAGACGGCACCTAGCCTAAGGTCATGCCCTTTCCAGGGTAGCACATAGCCAATGACTCATTAACAGGGAGATACAAAGGCCCTGCCATTTGGAGAGACTATGGTGGGACTACTTTAGCTCCAGAGCTCTTCCATGGGCCCCATTAAGGCAGATGTCTGGGCCTGCATCTTCTCCCTCTGCCTAGTGCTGCTTCTTTCCCCATCTTCCACTGGTATTGATCACAAAGGCATGCCCTAAAAAACATCCTGCACCCTAACCTCCAATTCAGTGTGCTTCCCAGAAAGTCTAACCTGCAATGATTGGTGCCAGGAGTGGTCTAAGAAAACAGGTAAGATGGGTTTTTAGCTCATTCATTCATTACCCACCAGGTATGGAGGATGCCGTCACTGATGGTAAATGAAGCACAGACAGCCACTGGCTACAGAGAGCAGTGCAATCGTTCAAATTTCCAGCTGAGATGGCTTAGCAATGGGAAGAAATCCCCTAGCTGGTCTGATGTATTTAAGAAATATGGATACAAGAGTAACTACAAAGACAATGGAATTCCATAACTAATGCTAACCTGGATTGATGCTCCAGAAAAAGGTAACAAAACGCTGAGAGCAATTAAGGGGCAATGGAAAATCAAGTGGAAAACCAGGGGGGCCCCTTAGCAGCATGCAAGGTGGTTCTCATTTCCTGCAGCAGGAAGGCAGAGAAAACAGGATCAGGCCCAGAACTTAACTGTCAGAGTAAATACTTTCCACAAAAGTTGAACTTTCAAACAAGGCAGGTGTGCTATGCTAAGGTCAGGCCCTGTTTGAGAAAGAAGTGGGCCTTAACACTTGGAGTAGGGATGTTTGGGTTGATATATCTGAAAATCTTGAATTCTCAGATTTCTCTGAAGTCTATGAGCCAGCAGAAGTAGCCCAATCGCCCCTATTTAAAGCCACCACTTTCCTCTTGGTTTAAGTAAATGCAAGTTTCTACCCCCTGCAAGACAATATGTGCCCCTTTCAAAAACTGTGAGGTAGGCAGTTGAGGGGAACTTCTGATGGGAGTCACAGCATAACCTAGCTGGGAACATGTTGGGCCTATTAAGGACAGAGATGCAAGACTCAGCCAACATGTGCTGGAAAGAGGGAAGTATGCCTGGGACTGTACTCTGGAATGTGTGATCAAAAGGATTAGCACAAAAGATTGGAAAAGGAGTTATTAAACCATAAGATATATAGTTAACACCTATAGCAAGGATTCCAAGAAAGTGAGAACTTACTAATCGGATAGCACCTAGAAAATGAGGAATGGAGAAAATGATGGCCCATAATAAGGGAGGTCAAAATGCCAGAATTCCTGTGGCAGATGGGAAAAGAGATTTAAAGGCATAGGAAAATGAACATGCTGGAGTAGATACACTGTATCAGACAAAACAAAAAAAATTCCTCTAAGTGATTATGTGCCATAGGAAGACCAGAGAAGACACAATTTAGCAAGACCATAATGGATGTGCTGGTGAGAAAAGCATCACTAAAAACTTCAAGGTTGGTTCTCTTTTGTTTGCCTGGGCTGATGATAGGACAGATGAGTATAGTACCAGGCTCGCTTATGGCTCATGGGGAGGATCAAACCTCAAACAGAGACCAGGGGGTAGCACTTAGTTATCAGAAGCTAGGTAGAAGCCATTGTTGCCATGAGCAGCCAGCTCAGACCCGTGGCCAAGGAACACCGACCCATAGTTATGGAGATGGTTAGTAGACGGCTGCATCCCTAGGAGCAAAAGAGATGGAGAAAGCCAGATGCATTACTCAGCTTGTACCATCAGAAGAAATCAAGGATGGCTCATTAGGAGGCTGAAGGCAACTGTCCCAATAAAACTCCATAGTCTTCTGCCCAGTTTTCAGAATTCAGCCTGTTTGTTGGATCTAGAGTATGCCAGCTTCTCATAAGGGAGAACCATACAGCAGCAGAGCCGATGTACATGGTACAATCATTCCCCAGTGGGACTGATGGCCATTTATGCAGATACGTATATACTGGGAAAAGGAGACTGCCCATACATTTCAGGAACTGTTGCGTGTCACTCAACGATGAAGACAGCATCTGGAAGAACAGTGCCCTTTCTCACGTGGGAGTTAAAGCTGAGAACAGCAGCGGTGCCCGCTGAGGAGGAGAGCCATCTAGACTGAGACTAGCTGCAATAATGAGGGCCGAAGTTCAGGTCACTAACATTCCTCTTCTAAGTCTTTCCCAATAGGAGAGGCCCATTGGAATCCTAGGTTTCTCACATTGCAGAGGTGGATAGTGATGAACATGAAATTGGGATGTCCAGACCCCCTTTCAAAGAAGGACTTGCTGGCCAGTCGCTGGGTTTTCTGGACCCAGCTCTCAGCCCCTCCCAGGGTTGCCTCACTGCAGAGAGGTCCCTCACCCAGGGCCACACTCCTTCCCAGTGGCAAAGTTAGCTAACTTGCAGTATGCAAAGGGAGCTCAATCTCAGGTCCTTCACTGCTCTTGACAAAGCCCAGAAGCTTTGTACCAGGGAAAGTGGAGAAAAGAAGTGAAGTAGGAAGTCTCCACTCTAGCTAGCTATGGCTGGGATTCTTCTCAATAATCATAATCAAGCACCCATCCACCTTGAAGTTTAATTTTCTTTAACACAATCTCTCTATACAAAGGATTCATACTTTTTCTAGTGGGTATAACTTTGATTTTATTTACAGCAAATTTAGGCTTTATGTTAAAAGAACATAATATCCTCCTTGACCTGGCCTAAATACAAACCATCTGAACATTAAGTAACAATAAAGGACACTCTGCTTAAATTGCTTTTCCCTCTCCCTGCATTTCTCACCTGATTATAGGAAGGAGGGTATAGAGGTAATTGTCTTAGCTGGCTCTGCCTCAGTGGGAATGCTGGTGGTATCATTATAAATATGCCAAATTTGAGGTGATAGTGGAACACCCAAATCCAGTAGGCACTTGGATGGAGCTTGGGAAAAATGTAAAAACTAGATAAAGATGCAGTAATCTGAATGGCAGTCACAAGCTTGGCTGAGATATACCACTTATTTTCTTTTTCTATACTTCACCTTACTTTCTGACCCTGACTTATATTCTGCCTCCATTTCACTGGGCTGAAAATTGACCTCAGCCATTCTGGGGGATGTCCTTCTTCCTGGGCTGTGTTCTCATTCCAGGGTCTAAACATTACCAGGGTAGGAAGGGGAACTTACACAGTTCCCACGGGGAGTCCACTGTCCTGTCTCCATGGTCCCTCCAATTCTAGAAACTCTCTGCAGTTCTTGTGCCAATTTAGTGCCTGGAATCTTTTAGACAGCCTATGTTTTGTCTGCCTAGACTCTCCAAGAGCCATTTCTCTCTGGCTGCTCTCTTTCCCTCTGCTGCCTCTCTGGTTGCCAGTATCCCGTTGTCTATGCTCTGGACCCTACAGCTTTCCTTTTCATCCTGTCTTCAGGCCAAGAGAATATCATTTCAGTCTAAGGTAGAACTCTGCTCTTTCATGTTTCTTCTGAGGCATGCCATTTATGCCTGGGAATTTTATTCTCCCCTTCTATTAACTTTGCCTTTCAGTTTTCCTAAAGGCTTACACTTTGGGAATGCCAAAGCCAAGGAGACTTGTGGGCTATTTCTGCTTTCCATTCTGCTGCACAGCTCCTTGAGACAATGATCACAGAGCTACATGCTTGAATGGGAGGTATGGAGAGGGGAAACATGGAGATGAAAACTCCACAGATTCATATCTCAAAATAGCTTCCAGCCACAGATTTGATCTGAGTTGAATAAAGGTGAAGTCATGAAAAGTAATGAAATATTTTTTATTCTATTACACCAAAACCCATTGGTCCATCTTGCAGTTTAAATTACACTTTGCGGTTAAACTTGTCAAATTGTTTCAAACTGGTGAATTCATTTTCTTCTGAACAAGAAGTGAGTATCACTGTTTTCATGTTTGGTAATAATCATGTACTACCCTGTGACTTAACTTGCTCTTTAACTATTCTGAGGTTTGCCCATATATTTTTTTAATTGCAAAACTAATATGTGTTCATTATAAAGAATCTGAGGAATTAATTTTGTCTCCAGGCAGGTAAGAATTTGAACTAATACTCTACTGAAAATGCCCCCAAAAAGGTTAAAATAAAATATATGTTTATTAAAGATCATAATTACCAGGCAAAAATCCAAGGGCACTAAAGCTTGAGAGAAATCCAGAGAGAAAAGTCACACCAAAGCCACTATTGGCTTGAGGGCTTTTGTCAAAATCTGAATTTGGTTTTGACAAGCTTGCAGGGTGGTAGAGACATATGTCAAATCCCAAGTGGGAGGTGGGGAGTCTAGCAGAAGATTTACCCAAATTAAACTGAGGGCCTAAAAGGCTACATGCTCAGGGTACAGAGAAAACAAGTAAATTTGCTCTAATTCTCACTTCTAGGGGACTGCAGAGAACATTGCTTTGGAGCTGAAAAGAGAAAAGAAAGAAGAAGAAGGAATGAAATCTTCTCAGAGAATCTGTGACTGTACAGTGTGTCTTCCCACAGACGTGCTGCCTGGATTTGTAACACTTAGTAGTCCAGAAAACCTCAAGTCATGAACTCATTTGGGGATGGTCCTGGACTGGAGCCTGGCAGAAGCAAATACAAATACTCTCTGGGAAAAGTATTATGGCGGGCTGAGTAAATCTGCCTCCTCACAAAACAAAAGGTGCCCATCTTCTAATCCCTAGCACCTGTGAATATATCTTACTTGGCAAAAGGAACATTGCTGATGTGATTAAGTTATAAATCTTTAGATAGATTATCCTGGGTATCCAGCTGGGCCCATTGTAATTACAAGGATCCTTATAAGAAAGAGGCAAGGGGGATCAGAGTCAGAGTCAGGAGATGTGATAACAGAAGCAGAGGTTCATGTAATGTGAAGAAGAGGCCATAAGTCAAAAAATGCAGGCAGCTTCTAGAAACTAAAACAGGCAAGGAAACAGATTCTTCCCTAGAGTCTTCAGAAGGAAAGTAGCCCTGCTGACACCTTGATTTTAGACTTCAGAACTATAAAAGAATAAAATATGTTGTTTTAAGCAGTTAAGTCTGTGGTTAGTTGTTATGGAAGCAGTAGGCAATTTATACTGTCAATATAGGCCTCAAAGAATCTCCACCACTAATTTTCAAAACAATGAGTTACACAGAGTCAAAATACCAAGCATAGAAAAATGTAAGGAGAGGGAATGAAAATCAGCAGAAATAAAAGAATAAATAGCTACACAAAGTATTCAGATGTAAGAATGGTCAGACTAAATTGAAAAACCCTTTATACCTACAATGTTTTTAAAAAATGAAAGACAATTAGAAATTTTATGTAGACAATAGGTATAAAACAGATCCAAAATGACCAATTAGAGACTTCCAGAAAGAAAAATACATACTAACCACAATTTAAAATGTAATGGATAAGTTTATCAGCAGATTATAGCCAGCTGAAGAAAGAATGAGTAAAAAAATAAATTAGATGAAATCATTCAGAATACAGCATACAAGACAAAAAGACATAAAATATGAAACATTAAAAAAACATAGGGATAGAGTGACAAGGTCTAATATGCATTCTTCAGAATTCCAGAAGGAGAGAATGAACAGAAGGAACAGATGAATAAACAGAGAACAGATAATCTTTTAAAAGATCATCACTAAGAATTTTCTAGAACTGATGAAAGAAAATGATCTACAGTTTCAATGGAATAAGATTAATAAAAAGAAATCCAGTATATCTAAGTACAATCTAGGCATATCATAGTGAAAATGCAGAACACCAAAGCCCGTCTTAAAGGAAGCCAGATGTAAAAGATCACCTTGGAAAGAGCAACAAACATTCATGACTTATTTTTTAATAGAACAATGGAAGCCACAAGACAGTAGAATATCTTCAACTGTTCTTAATTAAATAATTAAGAATTAATGAAACAATTGCCAACCTGGAATTCCAGTACCAAGAGAAAATATTTTTGAGATCAAAGGCAAATTCTAAAGGATATTCTTCAGGCAAGAGGAAAGTAATCTCAAATAGAAGGTCTGAGATACAAGAAGGAATAATGAACAAAAAGGTGTGCATACATTGGTTAATCTAAGTGAACAAAGACTTGATGAAAGAGAAACAACAATGATTTGTGAGATAAAATTATTACATAGAATTATAAATTTCAACAATATATAAATGGAGATGGGAAAATGAAGTTAGTGTGTTCCAGTAAACTTGTATTGTGCTGGAGGGAAATAATGGTATTGACTACACTTTGATAAGTTAGGTGTAAATTTTAAAATTTCTAGCATTACTATTAACAGGAGAGAACCCTAACATATAACTTCCAAACTAGAGAAGACATAATACAAAAAAAATTTTTTTTTAAGCAGTCAAAAAGAAGGCAAGAAAAGAGGGAGAAAAACAGAAAAGGTGGGACAAGTAGAAATCACAGAATGATAGATTTAGACTCAAATATGTTAGGAATGGCCTGACATAGACGTACTGCTATAGGCAACAGATATAGATTCAGGCTGGGTAAAATAACACCATCTAACTATACAATGTCTACAAGAAACACATCTAAAACAGTTAAGATTCAAATAAGAGTGGAAAAAGATATAACATGCAAATACTAACCTCCTCTCTAAAAAGCTAGTGTAGTTGCTCTTATATTAATATAAAACAAATAAATGCAAACACAGAAAGCATTACTAGATGCAAATAAGTTCATGTCATAATGAAAAAGGTGCAGTTGGCCAGGAAGACATAAACTTTTTAAATATGTATAATCCTAATGATATAGTTTCAAAATGTTAAAGCAATTCAGAGTGAGACATTTTTAATGCACCTCTCTCATTAATTTACATAAACAGACAAAAAATAAGTATATAGAAGACTTGAATAAATTAACAAAATTGACCTAAATAAAGGGTTATTGTAAAACACACTTTTTCTAGTACACATGAAACACTATAAAAAAATTGGGCTATAAAACTAGTCGCAAAAAATCTAACATGATTGAAATTATATAAAGAATTTTTTTTTAATGAGTAGACTTTACTTTTTGAGCATTTTTATCTTACAGAAAAACTGAGTGGAAAGTACAGATACTTCTGATATACACCCTCCACCACCTCTCTCCGTTTCCACTATTATGAACATGTTCTTTTTTTTTTTTAGTTAGTACATCCATCACCTCACACAGTTGCTATTTTGTGTGTGTGTGCGTGTATTAAGAACATTCAACGTCTATTCTTGCAGGAATTTTCAGAAACACTGTATTTTGAACTATAGTCACCATGCTGTATTTTAGATCCCTAGGACTTACTTATAACTGAGTTTGTACCCTTTGACTAACATCTTCCCATTTGCCCTATGTTCCAGCTGCAGGTAACCACCAATCTACTCCCCATTTTTATAAATTCAACTTTTCTGGATTCTACATCTAAGTGAGATCATATAGTATTTGTCTTTGTCTGACTTATTTCACTTAACATAATGCTCTTAAGTTCCATCCCTGTTGTCAAAATGGCAGGATATCCTACATTTTTATGGCTGAATAATAATAATTATATATATTTAAATATATATAATGTGATATATATATAATCACATTTTCTTTATCCATTCATCCATCAACAGACACTTAAGTTGCTCTATGTCTTGGCTACTTAGAATAATGTGGCAATGAACATCGGAACGAAGATATCTGTAAGATAGTTATTTCATTTCCTTTGGATTGCTGGATGTTTTAATTTTTTGATGACTGTCCATATTGTTTCCCATAATGGCTGTACTAGTTTACATTCCCACCAGTAACACACAAGTGTTCCCTTTTCTCCACATCACTGTCAACAGTTGTTATCTCTTGCCTTTTTGATAATAGCCATGCTCACCGGTTTGTGGTGATATTTGATTATGGTTTTGATTTGCATTTCCCTGATTACTGATGTTGAGCATCTCTTCCTGTACCTACTGGCCATTTGCATGCCTATTCAGGTTCTTTTCCCATTTTTAAATTGGATTATTTGGCTCTTTGCTATTGTTATATGGTTCCTTATATATTTTGGCTATACAGTCTATATTTTTCTCAGTTCTGTAGGCTGTTTTTTCATTTTGTTGTTTCTTTTGCTGTGCAGAAGCTTTTTAGTTTGATGTAGTACAACTTATTTTTTGTTTTGTTGCCTAGGCTTTTGGTGACATATTCAAAATATCATTGCCAAAATCAATGTGAAGGAGTTTTTCCGGTTTTCTTCTAAGAGTTTTGTGGTTTCAGGTCTTGTAAGTCTTTAATCCATTTTGAGTTAATTTTTGCAAGCAGTCTAAGATTAGGGTCCAATTTCATTCTTTTACATGTGAATATCCAGTTTCCAGCACCAACACCAGTTATTGAATATTAAATAATAAGTAAATTAAATATTCTTGGCTCTCTTGTCAATATTAGTTGACCACATATGCATGGGTTTATTTCTGGGCTCTTAATTCTGTTCCATTGGTCTATGTGTCTGTTTTTATGCCAGTACTACATTGTTTTGATTACAATAGCTTTGTAATATAGTTTGAAATCAGGAAGTGTGAGGCCTTTAATTATGTTCTTCTCTCTTAAGATTGCTTTGGCTATTTAGGATCTTTTGTGATTTTATAAGAATTTTAGGGTTGTTTTCTCTATTTTTATGAAAAGAATGCCATTGGAATTTTGATAGTACTGCACTGAATCTACAGATTACTCTGGGTAGTATGGATATTTTAACAGTATTAATTTTTCTGGTCCATGAGTACTGGATATCTTTCAGTTCATATACGTCTTCAATTTCTTATGTCTTACAGCTTTCAGTGTAAGACATTTCACCTCCTTGGTAAAATTTATTCCTAAGTATTTTTTTTTGATGCTATTATAAATAGGACTTTTTTATTTCTTTTTCAGATAGTTCATTATTAGTATACAGAAACACAACTAATTTTTGTACATTTATTTTGTATCCTGCAACTTTCCTAAACATGTTCATCAGATCTAAGTTTTTTGGTGATGTCTTTAGGGGTTTCTACATAATATCATAGAGATAATTTTGCTTCTTCCTTTCTGACTTGAATGCTTTTTTTGTTTTCTTTTTCTGGCATAACTGCTCTGGCTAAGACATTCAGGAATATGTCGAATAGGAGTGGTGACAGTGAGCTTCCTTGTCTTGTTCCTGATCCTAGAGGAAAAGCTTTCAAATTTTTACATTGAGTGTGATGTTAGCTGAGAACCTGTCACAAATGGCCTTTATTATGTTGAAGTACATTCCTGTCACAAATGGCCTTTATTATGTTGAGGTATACACCATTTGTTGAGAGTTTTTAATCATGAAAGGATGTTGGATTCTGCCAAAAGTTTTTTTTGCATCTAATGAGATGACCACGTGATTTTAATCCTTCATTTTGTTAAAGTGATTCATCACATTTATTGACTTGTGGATAGTGAATCACCCTTCGCAGTCTTGGAATAAATCCCACTTGACCATGGCTCATGATCCTTTCAATGTGCTGCTCAATCACTTCGATAGTATTTTCTTGAGAATGTATGCATCTATATTTATCAGGGGCATTGGTAATTCTCTTGTAGTGTTCTTCTCTGGTTTTGGTATCAGGATAATGCTGGCCTTGTAAAATAAGTTTGGGAGTGTTCCCTCCTCTTTAATGTATTGGGAGAGTTTGAGAAGGACTGGCATTAATTCTTCTTTACAGGTTTGGTAGAACTCACCAGCAAAGCCATCTAGTCCTGGAATTTTCTTTATTGAGAAGCTTTTGATGATTGTTTCCTTAATTGTCAATAGTATGTTTGGATTTTCTATTTCTCCTGATTCTGTCTTAGAAGGCTGTATGCTTCTAGAAGTTTACCCATTTCTTCTAGGTTGTCCGATCTGTTGGCATGTAATTGTTCATAGTAGTTGATTATGATCCTTTATACAGTAGGCCCCCCTAATCTGCAGTTTGGCTTTCCATGGTTTCAGTTACCTGAGGTCGACCATGGTCTGGAGCAGATGATCTTCCTTCTGACACATTGTCAGGTCAATAGTAGCCTAATGGTACATCACAATGCCCTCATCATTCCCTCACTTCATCTCATCACACAGCATTTCATCATCTCACCATCACAGGAAGAAGAGTGAGAACAGTACAATATTTTGAAAGAGAGAAAAAACACATTCACAGAACATTACAGTACATTACATTGTCCTACTTTCTTATTAGTTATTATTGTTAATCCCTTATTGTGCTTAATTTAAAAATTAAACATTATCATAGGTATGTATGTGTAGGGAAAAAACATAGTATATATAAGGTTGAGAACTATCTGTGTCTTCGGGCACCTAGGAAAAGGAAAAAAAGAAATACATATTTCCAAAGTGAAACGACTCTAAGGATGTTAAAGTAGGATATATAGTGGGTGATGAGATCATCAAGTATGACTGGAATATTTGTAGAGAGGCACACCTGGGGAGAAAATGGGCTTTATTTACCTGTAGGATCAGTCAATAATTGCCCAGAAGTCAGTTGGAAATATGTATCAGAATGTAGAGGAGACATCAGGCCTAGAGTTATAAGAGTCAGTGTATGAAGTTGTGGATCTGAATTACTTTGGAAGAGTGAAAAATAAGAAAGGGGCCAGGGACTGAATTCTGGGAACCCCCAAGTTTTTCCATGTTTTTATCATTCTTTTCTATTTTTAGTATTTTTTAAGATGAATGGAATATATTAAATAAAAATATTTTTCAATAAATTATTTTAAATAAAAATAAAATTTAGGATAAAGAATAAGTAGAACAATGTGGGATATATGAAACCTTAAATTTCTTATTTTGTCATATTTTTTATTCAAAGAGGAAAACATCACCTTTACATAAAATTACAATCATGCACACTCTCCTCACTCAGTCATTATTATATTCCATTATGTTTCCTTCCCGTTTTTTCTCTACACTTTTTTTATTTGACACTATAAAAAAACATTCAGTGAATATAACTTTATATTCCTTCTTTCTATTTAATATTATATAACAGGCATTTTTACATTCTATCCACATACACTTGGCAATATGGTAATATATTCTATCTAGTTCATATCATAACTCAGCTATTCTTTCATTGTTAGACACCATTTTAAATGATATTTAAATAAAATTTTTAGGCATAAAGGTGTTGGGTTTTTTTTTGTATTTAGGATCATTTCCCTAGAATACTACAAAAAGTGTAATTACAAGGACAAAGAAATAAATATTGCCAAAATACTTTCTATAATATTTGTACCAATTTACATTTCCATAAGCAACTGATGTGAGCATCTTACACTTATTTCAGGAATTGCACTATCAAACATAAGAAATCTGTTAAATTTACTGGTGAAAAATGGGAAATCATTTTAATTTGCATTATTTTTATTACTGGTGAGGTTTGACATTTCCCATGTTCACTGAAGACATATTTTCTCTTCTGTGAATTCATTTCTTTTGTTTATCAGTTGAAGTCTCAGTATTTTACCAAATTTGTATTAGCACTATCAAATTAACTTATTTTTTTCCCTCCAGGTATATGTTTGTCCATTAATTGTAGCTGTGATTTTTCTTTAGAAATAAACAGAAATTTTGAATGTATATATAATTAAATATTTCCCTAATTTCTTCTGTTGCTTTTCAGCTATTTCTCTCCAGAAGTTTGATAAACATTCACTTCTATTTTTTCCTGTTTTGGTTTGTTTTGATGTATTTAACTTGAACCATCTGGAATTTATTTTGATGCTTGATGTGAGGTGAGAATCTACACAATTCTTTCCCAAAGTGCTAAACATCACTCCAACATAATTTATTGAATGATTCCTTATTTTCCATTGATATATCCTTCATCTATATTGATTTCACACTATACTCATTTATTTCTGGGATATCTTGTGCCACTGATGATCTCTTCTTGTCCTGGTATTTAAAGGTGTTTACAATTAATTGTATGTTATACTATAATGCTAGTAGGACCAATACTTGTCAGCTGGTTTTCAAAGTTATTTTTGCTGTTTTTTATCTAGAAATATCTTCAGTGAGTATTATTTGATAAAAATGTTTTTAAAACACTGATAGAAAAAAGTACAGAATAGCTTATATAGTCAATAATATTGTAATATCTTTGTATGTTAACAGATAACTATACTTATCGTGGTGAGCATTTAGTAATGTATATAATTGCCAAATCACTATGTTGTACACCTGAAACCAATATAATATTGTATATCAACTATATTTCAATAAAACATTAATCACAATAAAATAAAACAATAATATAAAGAATTTAAAAAATTGTAACAATACAACATGGTCATAAAAATAATGCGTATATTGAAGTAGGTTTAAAGCAAAGAGAACCCCCTTTTCCCTCCATTGCTTGTGTTGCCTTCAATCTGTCAGTTCTGCTCCTCAGGGCCCCTTTTTAAACATTTTTTGGCTGTATACTTCCAAAAATTGTCCACATATATTTATGTCCCCCCTACCCCCAATTTTTACAAAAATTGGTTCACATTGTGTTGGGGTATCAGTAAGTGAATTAAACCAGAAGCCAAAGCAAAGTCTTTTATTAATGCCCATTTTTAGGCATAAAATCTGGGCTAAGCATTTAAATGATTCAGCCAGTTACTGACAGATGTGGAAATCATTCCTAGCTCCAATGATTCTGTTATGTCCTTCTTCAAATAACTTCTTCAGGACATCAATTCTCTGAAATTAAAAATATCCTGATGGAGTTATGTTCTTTTGTATCTTTCTTATGGATAAGATTTTCTTATAAATTTGTTTGCAGATGATTAGAACAGGCACAAACTTGCCTTTATTTGTAGCAACTGCATTCATACATTGTTTAATTTGGCACATGTAATTTATTCCTTATGCACAAAAATTACATCTGTCATTACCCCTCCAATTTTTGCCTTTTGGTAGAATGTTCAGAAGATAAGGAGCGTTATCCCTGTGGCAAAATTATTCCTGCATAACAACATATATATTTTTTAAGGCTTAGAGAATGTGAGGGTTTAACAAAATAAATAACATCTTTCATTTCCCTAATACCAAAGGCCCTTTCCATAAAGCCAGCTAACGTTGACAGCAAGGATAATAGGAAAAAAAAATCTCCAAATTATCTCTCAGTCTTTATAGTCATACTACATTTTCTATTTATCTGTAAACAAACAATATTTCTGAGATTTTGTTTCACATTAATATAGTTCTGTTAACAAAAATGTTCTGATATTTGGAAATAGGTGAAAGTACGAGTACACACTTTTTAAATGTCACTCCAAAGCATTAATGGCTCTCTCCAGGGATTATTTAACTAAGTAGGGGATTTTTACATTTGCTTGACTTACTATTTACTCTTGATTAGGGACTAGAGTCTGTAAAATTAGGTGTTAACTCTAGATTTCTCTTTGGAAGTAAAGGTAATCCCAATGGTTATAGTTCTCCTGCTCTATAAGACATTGACTAGTTTGTATCTGTTAGCAAATTCATTTCAACTTTCCTTTTACTAGATAACTATATATCCTTTGGGTTCCCCAAATGCTCCCATGAACCAGCTTAAACACCTTCATGGTTCCCTCAATAATGAGTTAAGAAATCCTTGACATATGCTCACTCTAATATTTGTATAAGAAACAAGTCTTAATTAAAAAAAAATTATACTTTGAAAATTCTCATGTTTAACACCTAGGTCACTCTTGAGACCAAAGCATCCTAGATGTTAATTCTCCTCCCAAGCTCTTCTCAACAAAATATGAAGGCAGGTGGTTTCAAATACTGTAAAATACGAGAAAACAATAAACCTCTGGGGCAACTTTCTGAATGCAAACATCAATTAGAGCATTAAAAAAAAATCTCTGTCTTGGTACATTCACACACAGTGTTTTTTCCTTAAACTAAAAAACATATAAAAACATTTAATAATTTGAATCAGGCCTATGTTCCAAATGTAACAATTAGGAAAAGATGGATAAGTGACAAAAATCACATGTTTACAGACACCAGAATGATATGAAGGCAAAAAGGATTGGACAATATTCCGGAGTGGGGAGAACCCCTTCTAATAAACTAATGCCCACAAGGAAGTTCTTTCCTGTAGACTTTGGGCTTGGATGAAGGACTGGACTTGGGGCAGGCAGAGCGATTAAAATGAGTGAAAGAAAAACCAGTGGATCTTTTGGTGGCTGCAGAGGCCAACATGACATATTAGAAATTTGAGGAGTCCATAAAAATACTAATCAAAAGAAAGCTGGAGTGGCAATATTAATATCAGAAAATTGGACTTCAGAACAGGAATATTTTCTGAATAAAGAGAAAATTTTCATAAAGACAAAGGGATCAATATCTCTGAAATTAAACATCCTGATAGAATCATGTTCTTTTACATCATGCTTGTAGATGAGGTTTTCTTTTCTAATAAACCTGGTTGAAAATGGTTAGAATAGGTATAACCTTGCCTTTATTTGTAGCAACCACAGTCATACATTATTTAACTTGGTGCAAGTAATTTATTACTTATGCACAAAAATTACATCTATTACCTCTTCCAAAAATAAACAAAAAATGATAAATATACATGCACCTAAAAAAAGATCCTCAGAATACAGGAAGCAAAATCTGGTAGAATTGAAAAAATACAGACAAATCCAAAATTATGGTTGGCAATTTCAACATTGCTCTCTCTATAATAATAAAACAATTACACCAGAAACCAGTAAGGAATTAGAAGACCTGAACAACATTATCAACCAACTTGACCTATTTAATATTCATAGAATTTTACTCTGCCCACCATATGAGATTAGTCATTCTTTTCAATAGAATATGAAACATTCACCAAGATAAATGATATTCTGGGCCATAAAATAAGTGACAATGGATTTAAAAGAATTAAAGTTATACACAGCATGTTTTCTGGTTATAACAGGATTAATACAAAAAAAGATTTCTGAAAAAAATCTTACTGGAAATTGAAAAAAAACTGCTAAATAAACAGTGGGTTGAAGAAGATCTTGCAAAGAAAATTAGAAAATACTTGGAATTGAATGAAAGTGAAAATATATATCAAAACTACTGGGATGCAGATAAAGTTGTCCTTGGAGAGAAATTTTTAGCATAGATACTTATATTAGAAAACTAGAAGGTCTTAATATCAATGATCAAAGCTTTTATCTTAAAGTAGAAAATCTACATGCAAAGGTAAAGGAGCTAGTATAACAAACACAAAATTGGAAAGAACAAAGTTGGAGGTCTCTTCCTACATGGTTTCAAGATTCATTATAAATAACCAAATAATCAAGATAGTGTGCTATCAGTGAAAGGATAGACACATAATCCAATGGAATCCAGTAGTGCAAAAATATATTCTCACATTCATAGACAATTTTGTTTTTCAACAAAATTGCAAAGACAATTCAATAAAGAAAGGATTAGTCATCTTTCCTACATACAGTGTGGAGAAGTTGGATATCCATTTGAAAAACACAACAAAACAAAATCTCAACCTACAACACAGACTACACACAAAAAAGTCAAATGAATTGTAGATATAGGGAAACTCTAAAGCTATATAATTATTGCAACAAAATGTAAGATAAAGTCTTTGTGTCCTCAGATCATGCAAATATCTCATAGATGGATTCTTAGTTGATAATTTCATGAATCATTAAAGAAAAAATTGATAAATTTTCCCCACCAAAATTTAAAACTTCAGCTCTTCAAAAGAACATAATAAAATAAAAAGATAAGTGGCAGACTTGAGGAAAATATTTGAAAAACACATATCAGTTAAAGGTCTCATGCCCTGAATACATAAAGAATTCTAAAAACTCAGTAAGAATAAAACAAAAAACCCAGGAAAAACTTGGTGAAAGAATTGAGAAGATACTTTATCAAAAAAAGATATATACGAATGACAATAAAAGGATTTTTTACATCAGTAATCCTTCTGAAAATATAAATTAAAACCACAGTGAGATTCCACTATACATCTATTAGAATGGTAAACTAAAACCATGCTAATACCAAGGGCTGATGAAAATGTGGAATCCTTATACATTGTTGGTGGGAATGAAAAAATAGTATGACTAATTTGGAAATAAGTTTTCAGTTTCTTATCATTTTAAATGTATACTTATAACATGGCGCAGCAATCCAACTCCTAGGCATTTACCAAGTTCACACAAAACCTGTACATCAATATTTATAGTAACCTTATTCAAAAATCACCAAAAATCGGTAACATACTATTCATAATAGCCAAAAAGTAGAAGCAACTCAAATATCTTTCAACTGGTATGTTCATGTAGAAAACACTACTCAGCAACAAAAAGAGCAAACAACTTAAACAAAAACATAAATGAATCTGAAATGCATGATGCTAAATAACAGAAGCCAAACTCAAAATACTATTTACTATATGACTCCACCTATATGACATTCTATAAAAGGCAAAACCAGAGGGACAAAAAAGAATTCAGTGGCTGCCAGAGTCTAAGGATATGGAGAAGTGTTGGCTGCAAAGGGGCACAACCACTTTTGGGGGAACGATGTAACTGCAATATAACCTGAGTGATGGTAGTTTCATGACCTTATGCATTTGTCAAAACTCATAGAACTATATAGTAAAAATGGTGAATTTTACTATATGGAAATTATACCTCAGTAAACTTGAATGTAAGAAAAACTAAAAAAGGAAGTGATACAGAATAGTGAAATAATCCTAAAAATTTTTATAAAAGGAAAAAAGATCAGAGAAATAAAAGACATAAACAATATGGTAAATTTAAAGGCAATTATATGAGTATTACATGAAATGCAAATAGACTAAATACTCCAAAGAAAACTATTTTCAGACTGGATTTAAAAAAACAAGTGTGTGCTGTTAAGCCTTAAATATAAGTACACAGATTGAAACCAAAATAACAGAAAAGATATCTCATGCAGTTACCTAAAGAGAGCTTTTATGGTTATATTAACTATCAGGCAAAGTTACTTTAAGGCAAGAGGTGTACTAAAGATAAAGGATGGCATTTCCTAAAGATAAAAGGGTCTATTCAATATGAAGACACACAATCCTAATTTTTGTGTCTGTAATAATACAGTTTCAAACACATAAGTAAATATTGTTAGAAGTAAAGGAGTAGACAACACCCCAATCATACTTTAACACACCTATCTCTGGTGTGTGAGACCCAGGACAAAATTAGATAACAAAAAGCATATATTACATAGAATAGCTGAACAAAACAATTAACAGACTTGACCTATTATACACACACACACACACACACATATCAACAAATATATATACATGCATACATATATACACACATACATATAACACTACATTAAGCAACTGCAAAAAACAGATTCAGGTATACAGGAAATATTTACCAAAATATACTATATGCTATGCATGAAAGTATACATAAACTTCAAAATATTAAAAACACATAAGGCATGTTCTTGGACTATGGTGGAATGAAACATTAGATAAAGAAAATACACCACCAAAATTTATGGGATGTGGCTAAAGCAGTGTGTGCTGGTTTTTATTTATTGCTTCTCAGCTCCAATTTCCACCTATTTGCCAGCTTTCTGAAAATGGGTTTGGGTCCTTTAAATATTTTTCTTGCCAGCTGGAACTTTGTCACTAGAGGGCACTGGAAATACACTGCCAGAGGAAAATGTTTTTGCTTACTGGTTCTGGTGTGCTTGTTGGGCAACTTTCCCAGCACTAAGATTCTGCCTAGTACACAGTGGCCAGTAGCACCTCTGACAAGTAGCTTCTGTCAGTACCTCCCTTGGGTAGCTTTGTAGCAAAGTGCCTCCAGTGAGACATTTTTCTGCACAGAATTTTCCCTGACAACTCAGAGGGTGGATTTCTAGCACATTTTAATAGTATAGCACCACAAGAACTTCTCTGCCAATTGGTGAGCCTTCTACACCAAGATCTGGATGCCAGACCTACGTGAGCCTACTCCTTGGGTGTACTATTTCAGCTCTCATAGTGCCTGTTCCCTATATTTACTAGTCCTATATTCTTTAGTCTTTTTTTACTTCTTACTGCCAATCCCTCATCACTTCAATCACTTGATATGGTTAATAATTCTCTTTTTAAACTTCTTCTGTTCAGATTACTGTGAGTTCTGTCCTGACTGATCCTATTGCTTCACAGTACTTAGAAGGAAATTGACTTTAAATGCATATATCAGAAAAGAAGAAAATTGAAAATAATTTCTAAGTTGCCATCTTAAGAAATTAGAAAAAGAATAGAACATAGAAGGAAATTAATAAAAATGAAAACAAGTAGATAAAATAGAAAGCTGGGTAAAGATAGTCAACAAAAATAGAGATATAAAGTAGAAAAAAGTAAACAAAATCAAAAGTTTGTTCTTTAAAACATAATCTGACAAACTCTTAGGAAGACTGATTAAGAAAAAGACAGTAGAAATTACAAATATCAGAATAAAAGGGGACTATCAATGCAGATCCTACAGACAAAAAGATACAGTATTCATAACTGAAGTTTTATACAAATAAATTTGACAGCCTAAATAAAATAGATGATTTTCTTTAAATCATGTTATATAAAGTGACACACAAAAAAACAGAAAATCTAAATTTAAATATGCTAAATCTATAATTAAAAACCTATCCCAAAAGAATATTTCAAGCCTGGATGTCTTTACTGTGAATTCTCCCAAACATTTAACAAAGAAATATTAATCTTACACAACTTTTTGTAAGGAATATAGAGAGAATATTTCTTCCTAACTCATTCTGTGAGGCCAGTATAACCCTGATACAAAATATGACAAGGAAATTACAAGAAGAGAAAATTACAGGACAATACTTTTTATGAACAGAATACAAGTTAGAACAAAATATTAGAAAATGAAATCCAGACAAAATATAATAAAAATAATATGTCATGACCACATTGGCTTATTCTAGGGATAAAAAAATGATCTAAATTTCAAAAGTTAATTAGTATAATTCACATTTATATAATGAAAATGAAAGCCATGCAATTTCTTCAACAGATACAAAAAAGAATCCAAATAAGTTAACTAGTTTATGATAAAACCTCCCAGAAACTAGAAATAGAAGTCTTCATTCTGATTAAGGTTATATACAAAAAGCCTACTGCTAATATATTTCATGGTGAAAAGTTGAGTGCTTTCTCTTTGAGTTCAGAAACAACTCAAGTACGTTCGTTTTCATTACTCCTATTAATCATGCACCATATATCCTAATTATTGCAATAAGGCATGAAAAAAGAATTATAAGGTATAAATATTGGGAAGAAGCAAGTAAAAATGTTATTCCAGGTGACATGGTTGTAGATATTGAAAAAGTCATAAGAATATATACACTATTAGAATTAAGAAATCAATTTAATTAGGTCACTAGATACAAAGTCAATATATAAAAATTACTGTATTTTTATGTATTTGCAAAAGCAACTATACGTTAAACTTTAGAAACAATACATTAAGGTTTGGAAAACCTCAAATATATAGGAACAAAACTGATTAAAGAGATGAAAGTAACTGAAAACCACAAAATATTTCAGGGAAAAATTAAAGAAGACAAACAAATGGATAGGTATACCATGTTCATGGATTTGGAGACTCACTATTGTAAAGATGTCAATTCTCCCAAAATTAATGTATTGAATTCAATGTAATCCCAATTGGGATCCAGTAGGTTTTCCTGTGGAAATTTATTAGGGGGTTCTAAAATTTATACAGAAATGCAAATAAGCAATAATAGCCAAAAAATTATGAATGAGAAATTTTTGGAAGATTTACAATATCAGATATCAAAACAGCATAAAGCTGCAATATTTAATACATTATACTATTGGTACAATGATAGATAAATAGACTGGTGGAACATAAGAGAGAGTCCAGAAATAATATACAAGTAATTATATACTTGTAATATATCACTGTAATTTTGTGGTAATAAGACTATTTTCAAGAAATGATGCTGGAGTAATTGGATAATTCATATGGAATAGACCTTAACATTACCTTATACCATGTACAAAAATTAATTCCAAGTGTATTATAGACCAAATATGAAAGGAAATCAGTAATTTTCTAGAACAGGAATTGTTACATTTTTTTCTTGCAAAGCATCAGATAGTCAACTATTTTCAACTTTGTGGGCTGCATGGTCTCTGTTGCAACTACTCAACTCTGCTGTTGGAGCACAAAAGCAGCCACACACAATACATAAATGAGTGGGAATGGCTGTGTTCCAATAAAAGCTTATTTATAAAACAGCTGGCAGACCACATGGGCTATAGTTGCTGACCCATGTTCTAGAAGATAACATAGAAGAATAATTTCATGACCTTGTGGGTAGGTAGTGATTTCTTAAATAAGACCCCCAAAAATGAACCATAAAATAGAAGATTCATAAATTAAATTTCTGAAATTTTATTTATCAAGCCACCATTAAGAGAGTGAAATAGCAAGACATAGAGAAGATATTTGTGATATATATGCATATATACCTATGTTTGTACACATATTATATATATGGCATACATATCCAACAAATAGCTCATATTCACAATATCTACAGAATGCAAACAAATCAATAAGAAAAAGGTAAATAACTCAATGAAGATAAATCGTTCAAGCAAAATGAGCAAAAAGCTTGAGCAGGCATTTTATAAAAGATAATATCAATATGGACGTTAATAAGTAAAAAAAATGTTCCATATGATTAGTTATCAGGATAATGCAAATAAAAATAAAACTATAATGAAATATCAGTACACACTCATCAGAATGGACAAAATGAGGAATACTGACTAGGCTATGGAGAAACTAAAACTGGAACTTTCATACACTACTAATGATAGTGTAAATTGTTACAACCACTTTGAATCACTGGGGTCTACTAAAGTCTTCCTATGACCCAGCAGTTCCAATACTAGGTATATAAGAGAAAGACATGAATATGTTATTCATACTCACATCACACAGGCTGTTCATGGCAGTTTTCTTCATAACAGCCCTAAACTGGAAATAACTCAAATGTCAGCCAATAGTAGAATGGGTAAATAAATTGTGGTGCATTCATACAATGGAATACTACAAGCAATAAAAAAGAACTGATAACATGCATGAGTATAGCAGACATATGCTAAACATAAAAAGCCAGACACAAACTAGAACAAGCCTCATGATTCTTTTTCTACAAATTTCACTGAAAGACAAACTAATCTGTGGTGATGGGCACAATGGAGGAGCACAGTGGAGCATGCTGGAGAGCAGAAATATTCTACATCTTGATCTGGGTAGTAGTTACAGGAGTAATATACATGTAAAAATTTAATAGGCTGTACACTTAGAATTTCTGCATTTTAGTCTCAGGGTGTTAAAACTAAAAAAAAAGTTTAAAAAATCATGGAAGTTTACATGAATATATTTCCACTGAAATATATAGAGTAAAACATTAATCCTACCTTCATTTCCTGCCCCCAATTCCTGCTGTCCTCCCTAAAGGAAACCATTTAGTGAGTTTACTTTCAAATTTTTATGCATTTAAATGCACATATACATACACATGCATGTGTAACATTAAAGACAAATATATTCATGCTTTATAATAATTCTGTAATTTTATTACCATAAAATGTCTTGTTCTGTATATGTCCAGTGCAGATCAGTCTCATTTTTTAACAGCTGCACAATACTCCACACTATTAATCTAACAACTAATTCAGTAATTTCCCTACTAGTGGATATTTAAATGATTCCTAATTTTTCACTATTTCAAAAGATGCTGCAATATTCCTAAATCTTCTTTGTGCACACAAGTATTTTGTTGTGCACTATAAACAATTTCTTTTTGTTAAACCTGTAGAAACAAAATTGCTAAGAATTGTAAAGTAAAAATTTTGGTAAATTCTGCCAAACTGCTTCTTAAGAAAGCCTTACAAGTTACATTCTGACCAAATGTACCTGAAAATTCCTGATTCCTCACATCTTTGAAAACACTATTATCAATCTTAAAATTTTGCCAGTCCTAACGACAAAAAAATTTGCAGTTGTTATTTTAAATTATATTTCTATTCATTATTTGTATTTCTTCTTATTGAAATGATTATTTATATCCTTTGCATATATTTCTATTAGGTTGTTTATATTTTTATATTGATTTTTTTAGTGTAAATTACATGTAACAAAATGCATTTTCAAATATATGTTGAAAATATTTTCTCTGCCACTTTTAACTTCTTATCACATGACATTAGTTAGGACTCTTAAAAACAATACTGAGAAAACTGTAGTAAAAAAGCTTTTAATACTTCATCACTACTTATATTTCTGTATGAGATTTTTCATTAAGAGAAATTTCTGGTTTACTAAAGTGGTTTTCTTTAATTTGAATATAATGATTTGCATTAATATATTCTCAATTTTGAGTCAGCCTTAAATACCTTGTATAAATCCTTTGTTATGATGTTTAAAAAAATACATTTCTGGATTCATTTTGCTAATACTTAGGATTTCTTATCTGTGTTCATGCTTTCTTTGTAGTTTTAAGATCCAGGAATGTCAGGTCCAATGTAAATGAATTAGCAAATGTTCTATTTTTTCCATGCTTTGGGTTAATTAATTAATATAGCGTGGGGACTATTTGTTCCTTACTTGTAAAACCACCCATGTTTGGTGAGTTTTACAAGAGACAGAGCTTTGACTACCATTTCAGTGCCTTCAGTGTGTTTTATTATTCGTTGTTCTAAGGTATCTTCTTGGATCAGTTTTTGATTTATATTTCCAAGAAATTATTTTAATCTAGATTTTTCTAATTTGTAAGCTTAAATTTAGTATTTATCTCAAACTTTGTAGAGTCTACTGCACACCTATAGTTATGTCCCCTTTGCATTTCTTTTGTTGATAATTCTCTTGCCCTCATTCCTTTCTACCTTGATACATTCTAGACTTTTGACATTTTTGGTTCTTTTCAAAGAATCAGATTTTTGTTTTATTCAAATTTACTCCACTCCCTATTTCATTTGTTTTTTTCTTTAGTAATTTTCCTTACATACTTTTTTCTTCCACAGTTCATTGAGCTACATGCATGATTTACTTCTATTCTTTTATTTTCTAATGTATGTATTCAAGGCTATATATTTTCTCTAAGCATATGTAGATTTTTAACTGTATTGATCTCATTATCCTTCGTGTTGTAATGGTTAAATATACTGACTCTGGACCACACTAGCTTCGAATCCCAATTCTGTCATTTAAGGATTGTGTGTCCTTGGGTAGGTTATTTAACAGAAGTTTGTGTCTCAGTTCCTCATCTGTGAAATGAGATGATAATGGGATCAACCTCTCAGGATTATTGTGATACTAAAACAAGATAATTTATGTAGATCACTTAGCATAATTCTGGTTATATAATGTTTAATAAATTTTAGGTATTATATCTAAACAATTGATAAATTCATTTAAAAATTTTTATTAAAGTCATTCAAAGTTATTTGAAGGAGTGGTTTTTAATTTCCAAGTTTGAAAAATTGTACCTTTTATTTACTAATTCCAAATTTATTGTAGTATGATCAAAGGATGTGACCTGAATGATTTCTTATGTAGGGTTTTATTAACATTTTTCTTTGTGTTTCAGCAGCGTTAATGTTGCCTATACATTTAAAGAGATTGTGCATTTACTGCTTGTTGCATATGAAGTCTTTATCCCTATTCATCAAACTTTTATTGTGTTATTCAAATCCTCTCTACTTTTTTCCTACTTGACGTCAATTTCTGAGATGTGTTGAAGTCTTCCAAAATGGCTGTGTATTTTTCATTCCTACTTGTATTTGTCAGTTTTTACTTTATACGTTTTATTATACACTTGACTTTTAATGTTATATTGCTATAGGTTTATAAAGGTTCATTATGAATACAGCTTTTTTATCAATAAATATTTGATGAAGTTATCTTATTTCATCAATATGAATGTTCTTTATCTTGTCAAATTCTCTTCTCATTGAATTTTTTTTTGTCTAATATTAATGTAACCATACTTACCTATTTTTAGTTCTTGCTTGATATATCTTTGTAGGTGCTTTTACTGTCAACCTTTTAGATGTATTTGTTCTAAATAGAAGTACTCCCCTTAGCAGTTCTGAGCTTAGGAGTATTAGGTTCAGTTGCTCTAGTTTGTTTTTCCAAGGTCTAATACCATCGCCTAAAAAATTCTGATACATTGATAGCACTTTTTGTCCCCAGGTTGTCACCAATTTTTCCCTTTCTCCTTCCCTCCCCTCCCATCTCTCAACTTTTTCTGTCATTTCATGAGATTTGGTAGAGGTTAAGTTTCCTTCTGACATTCCTTCAGTATGACATCTTGATTTAATTTTCATTCACAGGATTTTTAAATTAATTCTTTCAAAACATCATTAAATATAATTTATTTGTGAGTGGTAACTTATGATCTTACCATTTTTATTTCAGAACATTTTAAAAGATACTCAGAAAGACTGTTTGACATAGAAAGAAAATAGAAGCCCTACTCCAACAATATCTCTGAGGGGATTCAAAATGATAAGATGACTTTCATCAAATATAGTGGAAAGGGATATTTAGTCTTACTCATGTACCTTTAAAAATGGATTGGGTAGTCTGTTCAATTAAGAAGTGTTACTTTTCAAGGGTGGCAGACACAACATTGGTTGCAGGAGAGCTGTAATCATTTAGCTACTTTTTCCACCTGATAACAAACTTGACACACTAGGCAGCCATCAGTGACATTTGTGACATCTTCAGGCAGAAAGGTTGGCTAACAATCTCATCCTGTTTTGGAACTCTACCCTCATTCTGCCATACCTCAATTCCTGCCTGCTGAGTGGCCTGTTCGGAGCATATCATGAGCTAATTTCAAGTTTTCAATACTGATTTAAAGGAACTCTTCCTAGAGCAGCCACAAAGCATAGACTCCTACCCTCCACATTATCTGGGCTTTTAAGTTCCTGAAATCAGAGTAGCTGGTCTTATTTGGCTTTCTTTAGGGACCTTGGAAGGGATAGACATGTGTTTGAAATTCCTATGAATGAGATTTCTAACTGGTTATTAACACCTTCGCCTTTCTTTTTCAATGCCAATGTCGTTATCTGCAGGAGCTTGCTGTCAGACACCTCCCTATACTCTAAGAGCTCTCTCAGATAGCATTTGATGAATCTCTCAATTTTTTTTTGCCTAGTGTAGGCAAAAAATTTTTTCCTTGCCATCAGTGCTATCTATCTCATTATCTGCTGGGCCCCAGTTTCAGCCTGGCAGGACCTGAATGTCCTTCCACACTCTGATCAAGGAATAACTCATGGAAATTGCCTGAGCTGCAGTATGGCTTTCGGTGACTATGACCTGTGCTTTATCAGATTTTTTGAAATGGTGGTACATGGTCACCAGGCTGCTGGCACTTTTGTTTTTCAGGGCTCCTGTCATTGTCAAGGCCCCTGTCCTCTACCATCACCCTGTCTTCCCTGCTCCTCTTCATTTCCCCAGGAATAGAAAGGAGGGGATATTCACACTTATTTGGCTCTTACTATGTTCTTACTTTGTGGATTGTGCTAGGTATTTTCATGAAACCCTTGGCATAACTATGTGAGGGAGTTACCCCCATTTTTACCAATTAGGAAACTGAGACTCAGAAAGGTGAAGGACTTGCCTGAGACCACAAAAGTGGCAGGTGGTGGGGCTTGGATTTGGATTCTGGACCATAAGCTCCAAAGCCCAGGGGATCCCCTGGAGGGGGAGCCTCAAGTCTTGTTCACCCAAGAGTGTGGATCTGAATTCAGATGTGAAACTGGAGGCTGACAGGAGAACATGGTTGACTCTTTTCCTTCAAGGAATAGGGCTAGCCAAAATACCTTTAAACTGGAGAATCAGAGCATCAGATGTCAAGCTGAGCAGGCAAAATTGACTACTTGCGAAATTTTTGTGGAGTCATGGAGACGTAAATTTTAAGTATAAATAACTAAGTTCTCGGCTACTGCACTATTATTATGGATAAGCTATTGAGTTTTCTTATTAGCTCATTCTGCTTTTTCTGGCATTCTGTTTTCATCCCTGCCACCCACCTTGGCCTAAACAAAAGGAGCTCTAATCCAGTAACTCATCTCAACAAACATTTAGCTTATTAGGCTATTTTATGGTAGGGACTATGCTATACATTAGAGATACAGAGAAAATTCAAACATACTTCCTGACCTCATGTAAGTCACAGGGCTGGGAGCCAGGGGTGGGGAGGGTAGGTACAAGAAATCAACAATACAATTACCATATAATAGAATAGTGTCTCTGACTTAAGGCTATGCAAGGTACAACAGAACAACAGAAAAGAGACAGCTAACTCAGCTGTGGTGGGGACTTCCAAGAGGATGCAATTCTTGACATACAATTGAGCCCTCAGATGTTCAGGACCATACATGCATGTGTAAGGCTCTTTTACAGGAAGAGAAAGTCACACCAAAGTAAGGGAGCAAAGGAAAGATCCAGGGCATTTGAGGAAATAAATCCCATGCTAGAACTACATTGGAACCTAAATGAATTTTTAGTTCCCTAGATATCTCCAAGTCTCTATGAGTTCACTATTTTGTCTGTTTTTGGGTTTCTGGGTGGCTATTCTGGATTTCCCCAAGGCCTGGACGATAAATCTATTCTTCCTCGTTTGTGTCCCCTTATTCTGGAGCTCTAATCAGAAAATCTACTTAGTTTTTCTCAACTCCTGGGCTTATGGCTCCTACCATTACTAACCAACTACCTTATCTTCAGTAAGCCTTTTCAGCATGTCTTCTCACAGTTTCTGCTTTATTATTGCCTCTGCTGACTGCTATTATCCAATGGTTTTTGAGATCTACCTACCTTCTCTGTGTTTTTCAGCTACTGTTTTTACTACCACTCCAAACCCTCTCTCTTTATTATATTCATATTCTCCAAGAAAGGAATCAGTTTAATTAGTTACTAACGTCTTCCTTGAGCAAAGCTCTTATATTCAACTAAATCATAGGTCTAGCCAGGGGATTGGAACTGAGCCCTTTTCCAACAAATGACTCAGGTTACAAGTGACAAAGATGGAGGCTTGAAACAATAGAGCCCTTTAGAAGTCAGTTATTGAAGGCAGCCTTAGAAGGGGGCCATGGATATGGCAGATAACCTGAGGCTTAGCTGACTGAGGAGAATGACGCTAGATTCACTAGAAGCCCTATAAACAGAAACAAAACAAAACAAACATACTAACATTAACCACAATAGTCCCAAGATATAACTTAAGTTGACAGTAGGGAAAAAAAAGGATGGAGAAAAATAGAAAGTTCCTGGGAATGAGTGTATTTATGTATAACAGAGAGCACAGAAAATAAATATATCCAAGGAAAGGAAACAAGGTTTACTTCATAAGAAATTATCTTTCCTGAAGTCCAAAAGAAGAAAGTCCAAAAAATTTTTCTCTTTGCAAATACACAAAGAAGGGAATGATATCAACAATATGGTAACATAGGCTGTTCCTGACTTTGCTCCCCTTCACAAGAAGAACAACTAACAACTACTCAAAAACAAGCTACCACTGAGAGAATCCTAAGATGTGGGGGTGAGGCTGAAGCAGTCCCCTGCTCCCCAGACACCAAGTAGACTGCATTAGGAGGGTAAGAGGAACAGCTACATGCTGACTTCTCCAGGTGAATGCAGCACCATACACAGGGATCTCTGCCAAGCCTCTGGTTCCTCCACCGGCAAAAGAATACAGGGGAGAAACCAGCATTCCCATCATTGTAGGATGCAGTTCAGAAGCCCTTACCCTGACTACACCCCATGGGGCTGCAGGAGAATCCATGAAGCCCAACAACTGAGAATTTGACTGTGACATAAAAGTAGGAAAACCAGCATACAAACCTTGGCAGAATGAGTTCATACCTACAGTGCCCAGGCAGTGGCCCCAACCAGCGACTTTATTCATCTGCAGATCCAAGTCTGGGCACATTCTGACCAGGGAACTCAGTGTGGTGCAGACCTGCCTGATTTGGGTCCTCAAACAAGGAGTTTTGCTGGCCCTAGATCCCAGTTTGCCCATGCCCAGGCAAGGAGTGGAGTCACAGCCCCATCTGCTGTGCAGTGTCTTCCATCCCCATCTGAAGAGAAGGGCCAGTGACAACTCCTGGAAACTGTGTGGCCCAGTGGCACTTGAGTTAGAAGTGGGCATACAGCGCTGATAGTTTACAAAACAAAGCCAGTGGCTCTCTTTGGTCAGGCTCTGTTAGAGCTCAGATAACAAAGAGCTTTACCGGCTTTAGAGCTGCTTCCCCCACTGTGCCCGGGCAGGGAACAGTTTGTAGCCCTGCTCATCACTGATGACACCCTAGAGCCTGTCTGACCAGGGAACCTAACCAAGGCACAAACAGTCCATTCAACGGCCCTGTGTACAGTGGTACTTGAACAGAGAGCACAGCCCATGGCTTTCCCATCCACAGAGCAAAACCAGTGGCCTCACTTGACCAAGTAATTAAGTGCACACTTTGGACTAAGCTTTAGGTCCCCAAACAACAGGCTTTACAGGCCCTTGGTCCAATACTGCTGCCTTGCCTGAGCAGGGAAGCTAACTACTGGCCCCATCCACTACTGAATATGGTGCCCAGTCCTGACCACATAGTAAGCCTGGTCAGAGAATCCAGACAAATGCTGAGCCCATCCTATAGCCTCACTTGGGCACAGAACTAAGCTAGCAGTCTAACTAACAGTTCTCAGCCATGGCATACACCCACCCAGTCCTCAAAGCTTGTACCATTATAGACCAGAATAGCAGTCCAACAAGCCAAACGACATTATCAGCAGATACAACCCAGAAACCCATATAGAGCTGACTGGTGAAGAACTGCCTACCAACCCAAACATGTAAAGTCTAGAAGAGGAACTGATTACTCAAATGCATAGATACCCACTAGTGTAAGGAATCAATGATCACAAAAAATCAGGTATATATGACACCACCCAAAGAAACTAATAAAGCTCCAATAACTGACCCTACAAAAAGGAAGATCTATGAAATGTTAGACAAAGAATTCAGAATAATCCTCCTAAGGAAGTTTAGTAAACTGTAAGAAAACACAGGCAACTCAACAAAATCAGGAAAACAATGCATAAACAAAATGAGAAGTTTGACAAGGAAACAGCAATTATCAAAACGACAAATAAACAAACAAAAATCCTAGTGTAGGAAAATAAATAATTACGCTGAAGAATTCAATACAGAGTTTCAAAAGCAGACTTGACCATGCAGAAGAAAGGAGCAGTGACCTGGAAAATAAGACACTGGAAATTAATCGTTCAGAGGAGCAAAAAGATAAAAAATGAAAAAGAGTGAAGAAAACCCATCAGACTTATGTTAAACAATGAAAAGAAATAATATTTGCATTATGGAAATTCCAGAAGGAGAAGAGAAAGAGAAAGGGACAGAAACTATATTTAAAGCAATAATGGCTGAAACTCCCCAAATGTGGGGAGAGAAAAGGACATTCAGATCCATGAGGCCAAACATATTCTACATAGGCTGAACCTGAATAGGACTACAGTGAGTCACATTATCACTATAAATTGTCAAAAGTCAAAGACAAAGAAAGAATTTTAAAAGCATCAAAAGAAAAGAGAAAGGTTACATACAAAGGGCCCCCCAAAAGACTACTGGTGGACATCTCAACAGAAACTTTTCAGGTTAGGACAGAATGGGATGACATATTTAAAATATTAAAAGAAAAAACTATCATCAAGAATTCTATACCTGGTGAAGTTGTCCTGTAGAAACAAAGGAGGGATAAAGACTTTCCTGAACAAACAAAAGCTGAGGGACTTACCACCTCTTACCACCAGACCTACCTTATAAGAAATGCTAAAGGGAGTTCTTTGAGTGGAAGTAAAAGAACACTAATTAACATCATAAAAACAGAAAACACAACAAGGTAGTATAGTTCTCACTAGTAATGGTAAATATAGTCATAATTAGATTCTGCAACATGGCAATAGTGGTGCAACTTACAACTCTAGTTTAAAAGCAAAAAAAAAAACCATAATAAAAATAACCATAAGTACAACAATCTATTATTAGTTATGCAATATTGAAAAAATGTAAATTGTTAACAGCAATAACTTAAAATGTGAGGGGCAGGAGAAAAGTGTAAAGTATATGAATTCTAATGAAATTATGTTGTTATCAGTTTAAAACAGGAGAAGCTTAAGATGTTTTTATGTAAGCTTCACACAAGGGAAAATCTTATGGTAAATACACAAAAGAATAGGATAAAAAAATAAAAGCATTCTTATGCCAAAAAACATCAAAACACAGAAAAAGAGCAGGATGGCAATCAGGAACAATGGATCTATGAAAAATCAGAAAACAATTAACAAAATGGCAATAGTTAGTCTTACCTATCAATAATTACTTTAAATATAAACAGATTAAATTTTCTCCAATCAAAAGACAGTGAATGGCTAAATGGATGAAAAGTTCCAACAACACGCTGCTTACAGGAGACTCAGTTTAAAGACACACATAGACTGAGATTAAAGGGAAGAAAAAACACACTTAAAGAAAATGGTAACCAAAAAAAAAGCAGGGGTAGGTGTTCTTATATCACACATAATATACTTTAAACGAAAAATAGTAAAAGGAGACAAAGAAGGTCATTATAAAAAGACAAAATCCTCAACCATAAAACTCTTACAAATCGTTTTTCCTGTGAAACCTTCATAAGAGTGTATATCAATGATGCCTTAATTTAAAAAAATTGTTAGATCAAACCAATTAATTCAGTAAAGTTGTAGGAGACAAAATGAACATACATAAACCAATAGTATTTCTATACACTAAAAACAAATTTTCGAAAAAGAAATAAATTGATCCCATTTACAACAGCATCTAAAAAATAATACACATAGCAATAAATTTAACAGAGGAGGTGAAAGATCTTTATGCTGAAAACTACAAGACACTGATGAAAGAAATCAAAGCCAATAATGGAAATTGTTAAATTTGTTATTTTCCAAATAATGGAAATTGTTAAAATGTCAATACTACCAATAGCCATCAATAGACTCAATGCAATCCCTATTAAGATTCCAATGGCTTCTTTTACAGATGTCAGAAAAACACACTGAAAACTTATATAGAGAAGGGATTAAAGATGGCGGCGTGAGTGGTGAGACATAGGCTTCCTTCTAAAACTGCACATAATACAAAAATATAATTAATACAACTAATCCTGAAAGAGCAACAGGAAGGAGGACTATGCCAGACTGCATACACCTGGAGAAAAGAGCAGACCTCACGGAACAGGGTAACGTAGCAAAGCTGTGGCCTGGCGGGACCCAAGCCCTTCCCCCACCCCAGCTCACCGGCATGAGGAAGAGAAACCGAGCAGGGAGGGAGTGGAGGCCTAGGACTGCTGAATACATAACTCCGGAGATCTGCTCTGGGAGCACAAACCTACAATTCATGGTGCTTCCATGATACTCTCGTGATTACGGGGTTGGAAAGCTAAGACAGGCAGAATTCCTGGAGAGACTGAGATTCCAGCCGCTTGTGGAAAGCAGGGATCCATATCCAGCTTCTCTGGGACAAAAGAAAGGTGGGTGGGCAGTCTGAGAGACTTCCTAACAAGGAAGCCCTTAGCAAGAGGGCTGCTAAAGGGGCAAGGATTGCACAGAGCTTACTGCTCAGGAGAGAGGACAGGTAGACAAAATTGAACGGGTGCACTCTGCCCAGCAGGTTGGGAGCTTTGCCATATACACTGTCATATTTAAGGAGGGAAAAGAAATCTTCCTCCATAGATGATCTTCAGGTGCTCCAGCTCCCTGGCTGGCTACACAGTTCCAAGGACCCCCTCCGTGATATGCAGCCTACTACACCTTTCTGCTGGCTAGCCCTACCTGGCTCGCAAACCTGCAAACCCAACCCTGGCGTTAGGCCATCCAGAGGGAAGATATGACTACAGCAACTACAAACACAAAGCACAGAGGCTTATACCTGTGCGCTCTGCCCAGTGGTTCAGGCAGTGGAGACAGGCACAGCAGCCAGGTAGCAGGAAACAGCTCTTTCATCCCCCCAGGCACCAATACCACTCCCCTGTTACCCTTGACATTGCTTTAGGGGCTCAGCAGCTCCAGGGAGTAGAGCTTCTGGCACTACAGGGCATGATATGCAAATATGAAATGCCAAAGGAATCTGGTTCAGAGTAAAATTATTAATACCACTCCTGAGAAAGATTTAAATGACATCGACCTCATGACTCTTCCTGAAAGGGAGTTCAAAATAAAAAACATTAACATGCTTATGGAGGTATGGAAAGATATTCAAGAACTCAGGAATGAATTCTGGTCAGAGATCCAATTGTTGAAGAGCACAATGGACAGTATTAAAAGCAGATTGGATACGGTGGAGGAGACAATAAATGAAATAGAAACTAGAGAAGAGGAATACAAAGAAGCTGAGGCACAGAAAGAAAAAAGGATCTCTAAGAATGAAAGATTATTGAGAGAACTGTGTGACCAATCCAAACGGGACAATATTCGCATTATATGGGTACCAGAAGAAGAGAGAGAAAAGGGGACAGAAAGTATCTTTGAGGAGGTAATTGCTGAAAACTTCCCCAATCTAGTGAAGGAGACAGTCTCTCAGGCCATGGAGATGCACAGGTCACCCAACACAAGGGACCCAAGGAACACAACATGAAGACATATAGTAATTAAAATAGCAAAGATCACAGATAAGGACAGACTATTAAAAGCAGCCAGAGAGAGAAATAAGATCACATACAAAGGAAAGCCCATCAGGCTATCATCAGATTTCTCAACAGAAACCTTACAGGCCAGAAGGGAGTGGCATGATGTATTTAACGCAATGAGGCATAAGGGCCTTGAACCAAGAATACTTCATCCAGCAAGAATTATCATTTAAATTTGAAGGAGGGATTAAACAATTTCCAGATAAGCAAAAGCTGAGAGAATTTACCTCCCACAAACCATCTCTACAGTGTATTTTTGAGGGACTACTATAGATGGAAGTGTTCCTAAGGTTTAATAACTGTCACCAGAGGTAATAAAATCACAGTAAATAAAGTAGAACAGCTAATTACTAAGCAAATGCAAAATTAAATTAACTATCCCCAATGTCAATCAAGATATAGACAAAGAGTACAGAACATGATAGCTAATATATAAAAAATGCAGGAGGAAGGAGGAGAAAAAAAAGAACGTTTAGATTGTGTTTGTAATAGCATATTAAGTGAGTTAAGTTAGACTCTTAGATAGTAAGGAAGTTAATTTTGAACCTTTGGTAACCACGAATCTAAAGCGTGCAATGCCAATAAGTACATACCTATCCATAATCACCCTAAATGTAAATGGACTGAATGCACCAATCAAAAGACAATAGAGTCACTGAATGGATAAAAAAAAACAAGACCCATCTATATGCTGCCTCCAAGAGACTCACTTTAAACCCAAAGACACACACAGACTAAAAGTGAAGGGATGGAAAAAGATATGTCATGCAACTAATAGGGAGAAAAAAGCAGGAGTTGCAGTACTTGTATCAGACAAAAACAAAGAAAGTCACAAGAGACAAAGAAGGACATTACATAATGATAAAAGGGTCAATCCAACAAGAAGATATAACCATTATAAATATCTATGCGCCCAACACAGGAGCACCTACATATGTGAAACAAATACTAACAGACTTAAAAGGAGAAATAGAATGTAATGCATTCATTCTAGGACACGTCAACATTCTACTCACTCTGAAGGACAGATCAACCAGACAGAAAATAAGTAAGGAGACAGAGGCACTGAACAATACAATAGAACAAATGGACCTAACAGACATCTACAGAACTCTACACCCAAAAGCAGCAGGATACACATTCTTCTCAAGTGCCCATGGAACATTTTCAAGAATAGACCATATACTAGGCCACAAAAAGAATCTCAGTAATTTCAAAAAGACTGAAATTGTACCAACCAGTTTCAGACCACAAAGGTATGAAACTAGAAATAAATTACACAGAGAAAATGAAAAATCCCACAAACACATGGAGGCATCACAACATGCTCCTAAATAACCAATGGATCAATGACCAAATAAAAACAGACATCAAGCAATATATGGAAATAAATGACAACAATAATTCAACACCACAAAAACTGTGGGACGCAGCAAAGGCTGTGCTAAGAGGAAAGTACATTGCAATACAGGCCTACCTCAGGAAAGAAGAACAATCCCATATGAGCAGTCTAAACTCACAATTAATGAAACTAGAAAAAGAAGAACAAATGAGGCCCAAAGTCAGTAGAAGGAGGGACATAATAAAGATTAGAGCAGAAATAAATAAAATTGAGAAGAATAAAACGATAGAAAGAATCAATGAAAGCAGGAGCTGGTTTGTTGAGAAAATAAACAAAATAGATAAACCCCTAGCCAGACCTATCAAGAAAAACAGAGTCTACTCACATAAACAAAATCAGAAATGAGAAAGGAAAAATCACTATGGACACCATAGAAATACAAAGAATTATGAGAGAATACTATGAAAAATTATAGGCTAACAAACTGGATAACCTAGAAGAAATGGACAACTTTCTAGAAAAATACAACCTTCCAAGGCTGACCCAGAAAGAAACAGAAAATCTGAACAGACCAATTACCAGCAATGAAATTGGACTGGTAATCAAAAACCTACCAAAGAACAAAACCCCTGGACCAGATCACTTCACCGCTGAATTTTATCAAACACTTAGTGAACATCTAATACCCATCCTCCTTAAAGTTTTCCAAAGAGTAGAAGAAGAGGGAATACTTCCAAACTCATTATATGAGGCCAGCATCACTCTAATACCAAAACCAGGCAAAGATACCACAAAAAAAGAAAATTACAGACCAATATCCCTGATGAACATAGATGCAAGAATACTCAACAAAATATTAGCAAACCAAATTCAAAAATACATCAAAAAGATCATCCATCATGATCAAGTAGAATTTATCCCAGGGATGCAAGGGTGGTACAACATTCAAAAATCCATCAACATCATCCACCACATCAGTAAAAAGAAGGACATGATCATCTCCCTAGATGCTGAAAAAGTATTCGGCAAAATTCAACATCCATTCACGATAAAAACTCTCAACAAAATGGGTATAGAGGGCAAGTACCTCAACATCATAAAGGCCATATATGACAAACCCACAGCCAACATTATACTTAACAGGAAGAAGCTGAAAGCTTTTCCTTTAGGATCGGGAACAAGACAAGGATGCCCACTCTCCCACTTCTGTTCAACATAGTACAGGAGGTCCTAGCCACGGCAATCAGACAACACAAAGAAATAAAAGGCATCCAGATTGGCAAGGAAGAAGTTAAACTGTCCCTGTTTGCAGATGACATGATACTGTACATAAAAAACCCTAAAGAATCCACTCCAAAACTACTAGATCTAATATCAGAATTCAGCAAATTTGCGGGATACAAAATTAATACACAGAAATCTGTTGCATTCCTATACACCAACGGTGAACTAATACAAAGAGAAATCAGGAAAACAATTCCATTCAAAATCACATCCAAATGAATAAAATACCTAGGAATAAACCTAACCAAGGAAGTGAAAGACCTATTCTCTGAAAACTACAAGACATTCATGAGAGAAATTAAAGGAGATACCAATAAATGGAAACACTTCCTGTACTAATGGATAGGAAGAATTAATATTGTCAAAATAGCCATCCTGCCTAAAGCAATCTACAGATTAAATGCAATTCCTATCAAAATACCAACAGCATTCTTCAACGAACTAAAGAAAATCGTTCTAAAATTTATATGGGACCAATATGGCAGAGGCTTCTTTTGGAAGTTTGAGCCCAGTTGGCTCTTCATCTTCTAAGGATCATGATTTTGACCCCACTAATGAGATGTTGGTCCATGACTATGATGATGAAAGAACTCTTGAAGAAGAGGAAATGATGGATGAGGGTAAAAATTTCAGTTCTGAAATTGAAGACTTAGAAAAGGAAGGAAACATGCCTCTGGAAGATTTATTGGCATTCTATGGCTATGAATCTACAATTCCAGTGGTTGCAAATTCCAGTGCAAATAGCTCCCCAAGTGAACTTGCAGATGAATTACCAGATATGACACTAGACAAAGAGGAAATAGCAAAAGACCTATTGTCAGGTAATGATGAGGAAACTCAGTCTTCTGCAGATGATCTGACACCATCTGTGACTTCCCATGAAACTTCTGATTTCTTCCCTAGGCCTTTACGATCAAATACTACATGTGATGGAGATAAGGAATCAGAGGTTGAAGATGTTGAAACAGACAGTGGTAACTCATCTGTAGATTTGAGGAAGGCAATAATGATTGGTTTGCAGTATCAGGCAGAGGTTCCCCCTTATCTTGGTGAGTAAGATGGTAATGAGAAAGTGTATGAAAATGAATACCAGTTACTTTGGCATCTGGATGTGGTTTTGGAGAGCAAAGTTAAGGAGTACCTTGTTGAGACCTCATTAAGAACTGGAAATGAAAAAGTAATGGATAGGATTTCTTCAGGAACACACCCAAGAGACAATGAACAGGCATTATATGAACTTCTCAAGTGTAACCATAATATAAAGGAAGCAATTGAAAGGTACTGCTGCAATGGAAAAGCATCTCAAGAAGGAATGACTGCATGGATGGAAGAAGAGTGCCGGAGCTTTGAACATGCACTCATGGTTTTTGGAAAAGATTTTCATCTTATACAGAAGAATAAGGTGAGAACTAGAACAGTTGCTGAGTGTGTAGCATTTTACTATATGTGGAAGAAATCTGAACGTTATGATTACTTTGCTCAACAGACAAGATATGGAAAGAAACGATATAACCATCACCCTGGAGTTACGGACTATATGGATCGTTTGGCAGATGAAACAGAAGCTCTAGGTGGGACAGTAAATTCTTCAGCCTTAACTTCTAACCGACCTGAGCCTATTCCAGATCAACAGCTGAACATTCTCAACTCGTTCACTGCCAGTGACTTGACAGCTTTGACCAACAGTGTCGCGACCGTCTGCAACCCCACAGATGTGAATTGTTTGGGTGACGGCTTTCCTTCACTGGGCAGTGCACCCCGAGGACAAGTAAATCATGTGTCTGTTGTAACGGAGGAGTTACTCACCTTGCCTAGCAATGGGGAAAGTGATTGTTTTAATTTATTTGAGACTGGATTTTATCACTTGGAGCTACACCCTATGAACATGTGCAGTGAAGAGTCAGAAAGACCAGCAAAGAGATTGAAAATGGGCATTGCTGTTCCTGAATCCTTTATGAATGAGGTTTCTGTATATAATTTGGGTGTGGACTTTGAAAATCACACACATCACATCACCAGTGCAAAAATGGCTGTCTCTGTGGCTGACTTTGGCAGTCTTTCTGCCAGTGAGACCAATGGTTTCATCAGTGCCCACGCTCTGCATCAGCATGCTGCCCTTCACTCTTGAGTGACATGAGTGAGGGGCCCAGAAACATCGGGTGTGCAGTACCAGTAAACTTGATTAGTCTTTCACTGGAAGTTTGAATCTTTTCACTATGACATCAGTGATGTCAGTATGTATAGAACTATATCTTGATTTATCAAGAGTATTTTTCACTTTTCAATCCATAAATGTGGAAATGAACTATGATAGCAGAGTTGGAAACTAAGATTGAACTCTGTGGTGCAGCTTTAAGCTCTGCTTATCTCTTCCTCATCCCTCAGTACCTCTTCCCCATTCCCTTCTTTTTCTATTCTTTTCTGTTCACTACTGCCCTCACTCCCAGTTTTAAAACCTGTAGACAGAGGCCACCAGCTCAAAACCAGCACAGATGTCCTGAACTGAATGGAGTGGCTACTTTTCATGTAAATTCCTTTTGTCGTAATGGATGCAGTGGAATAACAATGTTTACAGGTACCGAACCTGATCCCTGCTCAATGTAGCTTTTTTGGTTTTATTTTCTTAATTAATAAAAGCAGGGGTAGGTTTCTTTAAACTGCACAAACATGCAAGGATTTTTTAAAAATGGAAACTTCTCTCATGTTATTCAACTAGAGCACTTCAGTTTACAAAACAGCAAGACCATCTTTATGGAAGCCAGCACGAGGAACTGCGTGCAAATTATGAAGATGCTTGCTTGGATCCCGTTTCAAAATTCTAGACCAGGGCTACCTTACACAGAATCGGTCATTTTACTGTCAGAAGATTTCTGTGTAATTTCACTAATTGGTTAAAAATTTTGGCATTTGAAAATGTGGTATTCCAGTGGGGTTTTGCTACCGTTGTCAAGATTGTAATTGTAAAAATCATACTGGTCACTGATAATTTAGTTTATCCTGAGGCAGCTGACTTTCAGGGTACAGTCTAAAAGCCTAGGATGTTGCCACTTGATGGTTTACATTTGGAGACACCTCTTAAGTTGTTTGTAGCACTGCAGTTCCAAGTGTTAACATTTAGGAGGGACTTCTAGATTTTACATATAATGCAGTAGAACCTTGAAGTATATTTAAACTTTTTTGTTTAGTGTGAACAGTTAGCAAGAAAAATGCAGGTTCCTATCTGAAGTAGAATGGTATGTTACCACTTTTAAGTTTTAAAAAGTGATAGATGTTCAGATGCACCTCAAGCTCAGTTTTATTTTTATTCCAAACATTGTGAATGAAAAGCCATTGTTATAAACTTTGGCCATTTTTGCTCTTTAGGCATTCATCATTAAGTTAAAAGGTGAATTCAAACAATATGTAATAACAGTATTAGGATGTAATAAGCTTTGCTTTTAGAGTTCAGTTAAAACACAGAATTTTTTTTGCACCATCTTAATTAAAAATTATAATTTCTACTAGTTGTCTTGCTTTGCAAAAAACTTAAATGTGTGGCTGCATTGCTGATATTTGTAAGTATAAGTTGCTTCAAGGTTTGCTGATGAGTAGATAGGTTGTAGTGACCTTAGTAGTGGTGGAAAAGGAGGGTATTTATTATACAAACTGTGAGCTGCAATGACATCCTTAGTTTTGGATGATTGTTTTCTTATTTTTCTTTGCAGCATTTTGATGAAGATTGCTTTGAAGTGTTTACGCAGTAGCACATTTACTATAAAATTTGGTTTAGCACAGTGGACAAAAGTAGTTAAATTAATAACTTAAAGTCAGTCTCTAATTTATACACGTGAAGTCTAGCACTCCTGTATGCACACAGTAAATAATGGGTAGCCTGGGCGCTTTCAGATATTTATATCCAAGTTGTCAGCTTCTTATGCTGTGGTGTGCTAAACTTTGAACTTTATTTCTTTTGTTAAAAATCAATACACCTTTTATAATTTAGTAAGTTACTGGCCATAATCTTCCATTGTTGTAACTTCAATTGTCACTCTGGGTTTACAGTGGCTGGTCTGTATAAAATTCAAACAAAGATGACTGAATGCTAATACCAGTTGCACTTAAATGAACATGCCCATTCTCTGTAGCTGATGCAGTAATATATTCAGTTTATCTAGGCCTTGCTGGGATCTTGATATAAGATGGAAACAGTGTTTCTTATCTAAATTTTGATTATCAGCAAGTTGAATGGACACTTTAGTTGTTTACGAGATTTTTGACCAAAATCCAGAAACTGATGAGAAAAAAACAAATACCAGATAGCTTAATAAATTTTTAATGCCAATCTGATTTTAGCCTCTTAAAGAGTGCTAACGAGCTGGTAACATTTACTTTTAATTCCTTGTTAAAATGAGGCAATAATTTGCAATATTTTTGTATATATATGTAATTTCTTCATATCATTTTAGATCTAATTCAATATTTTCTGACTGTTTCTGCCATGTATAGTAACCATTTTTGTGCATGCTTGGTGTGACATTCATAAATTGTACCACTATGACTTTATTCATGTAAAATAGCTATTTATTGAATTTTCTTTTAATACTGGATTTACTGTTTTTTTCTGTTTAAGCATCTTAACAGAATTTTTACTGTTTATTAGAAGAATTGCATTTGAGAACATGGAAATAACTGATTTGCAGTCATATGAAGCAACAATAATGCCTTCATTATCAAGTTGTTAAGCACAATTCTTATAACAAACTGTGATAAATTCTTTGTTTTTTTCCCTTTCTGCACATTATTTTTATATGAACACACCAAAAACTCATGGTGAGCAGTTGCAGTGTTGGCTGATGTAGCTTTTGTGTACGGGGAGTTGGAGGAGGACAGCGGATTCATTTAGAAGTGTAACTGGTGCTGTGATGATAGCATTACTTTACTTTTGTTAGTTGTACTTCATCTTTTTCATGCCAGCTTTTTTTTTTAAAGGTGACAATTTATTAATAATTGAGGAAACTAGATGAAGGATACAGCAATGTATCTATAATACTATTTTTTAACTTTTTTTTTAGATTTTAATATAATTTATTTTGGTATCATTAATCTACAATTACATGTGCAATATTAGGGTTATTAAACTACTCCTTCATCAGGTCCCCCCCACCAACCCCATTACAGTCACTGTCCATCAGCGTAGTGAGATGCTACAGAATCACTACTTGTCTTCTCTGAGTTGTACAGCCCTCCCCAACATTACGTCTGCTAATCGTAATGCCCCTTTTTCCCTCTTATCCCTCCCTTCCCACCCATTCTCCCCAGTCCGTTTCCCTTTGGTAACTATTAGTCCGTTCTTGGTTTCTGTGAGTCTGCTGCTGTTTTGTTCCTTCAGTATTTTTTCTTTGTTCTTATACTCCACATATGAGTGAAATCACTTGATACTTGTCTTTTTTGGCTTGGCTTATTTCACTGAGCATAATACCCTCTAGCTCCATCCATGTTGTTGCAAATGGTAGGACTTGTTTTCTTCTTATGGCTGAATAATATTCCATTGTGTATATGTACCACATCTTCTTTATCCATTCATCTACTGATGGACACTTAGGTTGCTTCCATTTCTTGGCTATTGTAAATAGTGCTGCAATAAACATAGGGGTGCATCTGTCTTTTTCAAATTGGGCTGCTGCATTCTTAGGGTAAATTCCTAGGAGTGGAATTCCTGGGTCAAATGGTATTTCTATTTTGAGTTTTTTGAGGAACCTCCATACTGCTTTCCACAATGGTTGAACTAATTTGCAGTCCCACCAGCAGTGTAGGAGGGTTCCCTTTTCTCCACATCCTCGCCAATATTTGCTGTTGTTTGTGTTTTGGATGTTGGCCATCCTCACTGGTGTGAGGTGATATCTCATTGTGGTTTTAATCTGCATTTCTCTGATGATTAGAAATGTGGAGCATCTTTTCATGTGCCTGTTGGCCATCTGAATTTCTTCTTTAGAGAACTATTTATGTCCTCTGTCCATTTCTTAATTGGATTATTTGCTTTTTGTTTGTTAAGGTGCATGAGTTCTTTATATATTTTGGATGTCAACCCTTTCTCAGATACATTATTTATGAATATATTCTCCCATACTGTAGGATGTCTTTGTGTTCTACTGATGGTGTCCTTTGCTGTACAGAAGCTTTTCAACTTGATATAGTCCCACTTGTTCATTTTTGCTTTTGTTTCCCTTGCCTGGGGAGATATGTTCATGAAGAAGTCGCTCATGTTTATGTCCAAGAGATTTTTGCCTATGTTTTTTTCTAAGGGTTTTATGGTTTCATGACTTATATTCAGGTCTTTGATCCACCTTGAGTTTACCTTTGTGTACGGGGCTAGACAGTAGTCCAGTTTCATTCTCTTACATGTAGCTGTCCAGTTTTTCCAACACCAGCTGCTGAATAGGCTGTCATCTCCCCATTGTATATACAAGGCTCCTTTATCCATGCTAGCTTTTTAAATGTTGAGTTTTCCTCCTGTCATGGTCAACTGCTGAATTTACTTGAAGGATGTAGAATACTGTTTAAACAATACTAAAGTGCATTCAATAAGGTCAAAGAATTGTGCAATTCTTTTCTTTTTAATTCTTAAATTGAGGATCATAAATATTTGAGATCAGATTTGTAAAGCATAGTGATCTATTTAATTTAACTGAAGTCTCTAGTGAATATTTCAACTTTGAATGTAATTAATGAATAAACCTGACCACCAAGGAGATTGTTTGCCCAGAGTTTTCAAAGCACATTGTCTAGAAATGGGAATTGAAATAATTTACAAAAGTATGGACATTACTATGTTTTTTAAAAAGTTCTTAATTTTTTCACTAAAAGGAGGAAACTACTAGTTTTATTGTTAAATATGGTAGATACTAAAATTCCTCTTAGATGACAGTGATTCCGATTGTCCCAGTTTGAAATAAGTACCCTGTGAGTATGAGATTAGTGACAATCAGAACAAGTTTTAGTATCATATGTTCAAGAGGAAGTTGCTATTGTTACATTGATTTTAATATTTGTACATAAACACTGATTTTTTGAGCATTATTTTGTATTTGATGTACAGTTCCAGAAATAAAAATCTTGAAATCTTAAAAAAAAATTTTTATATGGAACCAAATAGACCCCAAATAGCCAAAGCAATCCTGAGAAGGAAGAATAAATCTGGGGGGATTATGCTCCCCAACTTCAAGCTCTACTACAAAGCCACAGTAATCAAGACAATTTGGTACTGGCACAAGAAAAGACCCATAGACCAATGGAACAGACTAGGAGCCCTGATATAAACCCAACCATACATGGTCAATTAATATACGATAAAGGAGCCATGGACATACAATGGGGAAATGACAGCCTCTTCAACAGCTGGTGTTGGCAAAACTGGACAGCTACATGCAAGAGAATGAAACTGGGTTATTGTTTAACCCCATACACAAAAGTAAACTCGAAATGGATCAAGGACCTGAATGTAAGTTATGAAACCATAAAACTCTTAGAAGACAACATTGGCAAAAATCTCCTGAATATAAGCATGAGCAACTTCTTCCTGAATGCATCTCCTCAAGCAAGGCAAAGAAAAGCAAAAATTAACTCATGGGACTACTAAAAAGTTTCTACACAGCAAAGGACACCATCAACAGAACAAAAAGCCATCCTACAGTATGGGAGAATATATTTGTAAATGACATATCCAACAAGGGGTTAACTTCCAAAATATATGAAGAACTTACACACCTCAACACCCAAAAAGCAAATAACCAAATTAAAAAATGGGCAGAGGGTATGAAGAGACGGCTCTCCAAAGAAGAAATTCAGATGGCCAACAGACACATGAGAAGATGCACCACATCACTAATCATCAGGGAAATGCAAATTAAAACCAAAATGAGATATCACCTCACACCAATAAGGATGGCCACCATCCAAAAGACTAAGAACAACAAATGCTGGCGAGGATGTGGAGAAAGGGGAACCCTCCTGCACTGCTGGTGGGAATGTAAGCTAGTTCAACCATTGTGGAAAGCAATATGGAAGTTCCTCAAAAAACTAAAAATAGAAATACCGTTTGACCCAGGAATCCCACTCATAGGAATTTACCCAAAGAATACAACTTCTCAGATTCAAAAAGACATATGCACCCCTATGTTTATCACAGCACTATTTACAATAGCCAAGATATGGAAGCAACCTACGTGTCCATCAATAGATGAATGGATAAAGAAGATGTGGCACATATACACAATGGAATACTATTCAGCCATAAGAAACAAATCCTACCATTTACAACAACATGGATGGAGCTGGAGGATACTATGCTCAGTGAAATGAGCCAGGCGGAGAAAGACAAGTGCCATATGATTTCCCTCATTTGTGGAGTATAACAAAGCAAAACTGAAGGAACAAAATAGCAGCAGACTCAGAGACTCCAAGAAGGAACTAGTGGTTACCAAAGAGGATGGGTGTGGGAGGGCAGGCGGGGAGGGTGGGAGAAGGGGACTGAGAGGTATTTTGTTTAGTACACATGCTGTGGGGGATCACAGGGAAAACAGTGTAGCACAGAGAAGGCAAATAGTGAATCTGTGGCATCTTACTACACTGATGGACTGTGACTGCATTGGGGTATGGGTGCGGACTTGATAATATGGGTAAATGTAGTAACGACATTGTTTTTTCATGTGAAACCTTCATAAGAGTGTATATCAATAACACCTTAATAAAAAAAAAACTTATACAGGACCACAAAATACCTTGAAGAGCCAAAGACATCCTGAGAAAGAACATGACAGGAGGCATCATACTTCCTGACTTCAAACTATACTCTAAAGCTATAATAATCAAAAAAGTAAGGTACTGGCATAAAAACAGACAAATAGACCAACTGAACATAATTGAAAAATGAGTAATAAACCCAAGTATATATGGTCAACTAATATTTGACAAGGGAGCTAAGAACACTCAATGAAGAAAAGATAGTCTCTTCAGTACGTGTGCTGGGATAATTGGATATTCACATGTAAAAAATGAAATTGGACCCATATCTTATACCACTTACAAAAATTAACTCAAAATGCATTAAAGACTTAAATCTAAGACCTGAAATCACAACACTTACAGAATAAAACTTCTTGACATGGGTCTTGGTAATAATTATTTAGATATGACACTTAAAGCACAAGCAACAAAATACAAAAATATATAAGTGGGACTACATTAAACTAAAAAGCTTTGGCACAGTAAAAGAAACTATCAACAAAGTGAAAAGACAACCTATAGAATGGGAAAAAATATTTTGCAAACCATATATATTATAATGGGTTAATATCCAAAACATAAAGAACTCCTACAACTCAATAGCAAAAATAAATAACCCAATTAAAAATGGGCAAAGCACCTGAAGAGACATTTTTCCAAAGATTTATGAAAGGTATATGAAAAGATGCTCAACATCACTGTCATTAGGGAAATGCAAAACAAATTAAAACCACAATGAGATATCACTTCATGCCCGTTAGAATGACCACCATCAAAAACACAAGCGATAACAAATGCTGGTGTGGATGTGGAGAAAAGGGAACATGCTTGTGCCCTGATGGTTGGACTATAAATTGGTAAGACCAGTATGGAAAACAGTGTGGAAGATACTCCAGTAATTAAAATAGAACTACCATATGATCCAGTAATTCCACTTCTGGGAATGTATCCAAAGGAAATGAAAACATTATCTCAAAAAGATATCTTCATCCCATGTTCATAGCAGCATTATTTGTAGTAGCCAAGACACAGAAAGAACCTGTCTATCAATGGAAGAATGGATAAAGAAGTCATGGTATACACACACACACACACACAATGGAATATTATTCAGCCATTAAAAAACACGGAAACTCTGCCATTTGTAACATCATGGATGGATCTTGAAGGCATTATGCTAAGTAAAGTAAGTCACACTGACAAATGCTGTATGATCTCACTTAATATGTGGACTCTAAAAAAAGCCAAAAAAACAAAATTCATAGAAAAAGACATCAGACTTTGTGGTTACTACAGCCAGACAGTGGAGGCAGGGGAAATTGAAGGAAGGTGGTCAAAAGGCATGAACTTCCAGTTATAACATAAATAAGCACTAGGGATGTAATGCATGAAGTGATGACTATAGTTAACACTGCTGTATGACATCTAGGAAAGTTGTTAGGAGAGTAAATACTATGAGTTTGCATCATAGGGAAAATTTTTTTTTCCTTTTCTTTTTTTTTATTGTACCTATATGATACAGATATTAGCTCAACTTATTGTGGTAATAATTTCACGATGCATAAATCAAAGCATCAAGCCATAAATGTTAAACATATATAGTGATGTAAGTCAATTATTTCTCCTAAAATTGGGAAAACAACACGTGAGGGGTGACATAAACAGAGTAGTGAATGTGATGGTTAGTTTTATTTGTCAACTTAGCTAGGCTAATGTACCCACCTATTCAATGAAACACTACTCTAGGTGTTGTTGTGAATGCATTCTGTAGATGTGGTTAACATCTACAATCTGCTGACTTTAAATAAAGGAGATTACCATCAGTAAACTGGGTGGGCTCCAACCAATCAGGTGAAAGGCCTTAAGACTGAAAGTGAGATTTTCCTGAGGAAGAAGAAATTCCATTTGTGGACTTCAGCATCCATTCTTGCCTGAGAGTTTCTGGCTCGATGGCCTGCCTTATAGATTTTGGACCAGGATCATGTAAGCCAATTTGTTTAAATTATATACGAAAATGATTAAAATAAATGTTATCATAAATACCATAATAAATTATAATTAAAAAAAATATCCTCTACTGGAAATTCTCTGATAGAACCCTGCCTTATTCAGTTTGGAAGCACAGATTTGGAATTTGGAACCCCATATGAGCTTTATCATCAGCTGTTCACTTCAGTGAGGCCAGTCTCCTGTCTCTTCATGTGCAAGCTCATTTTCCTGCTTCTGTTCATATTGTTTTTCCTTGTGACTTGTTTCTACTCTTTTGTCCACATATTTATATACTCCTGCCCTTTCCTTGCACTGTAGCTCTGTCCCAATTCCTCTATGAAGCTGCCTATTTCAGCTCCTTTCACTCTTTTTTTGTAAACCCCCTCAATAGCTAATGCTGTGCCATTTACCATGATTCTTAATCCTATATAGCTCACCTCACACTGTGTTGTATATAGTATCCACCACTAGTAGGTATAAATTTGCAAGTACAAACTTGGGTGTGCAAGAAATGTCACAGTTCTTTGTTTAAATCTAATTAAATTCACCTCAGCCTTAATTCTGCTGGAGTGGAAGGAAACCCAATCTCAGTTATGCCTGGACTTCCCTTCCTTCCTCCCCAGGAGTGCACTAGAGTCTGGAAGATTTATGTTGAGCCTAAAAAATGCAGGAAGATGGACCTTGACATCCTCATTGTTCAGGGATATATGGTCCCTGGAAGCCAGACAAGCTCTGCTTATGGACTAAGAGTGGCAGAAGGATACAGTCTCCCTGAGGTAATCCTGCATCCATCTGAGTTTTGGATCTTTTCGGGTACTTGTAGGAATCAATGCTGATGTCCCCTCTACTGAACCTGACTTTTGACTCCCTTCCCGTTTGGGGAATATTTGTTCTGTACAATTCCACCTACCCACACCTGTTCCTTCCTTCTATCTTTTTCCTTCCCTTGCTCCCCAGATGTCTCTACCTCTTGATCCCCTAGCAAAAATCTCAAGGGGCAAGGAACCTGGAATGCAGATTGCTTAGCACAGCTCCAGGGATAACAGTGACACTGCATTCTAAGTTGTGGTTCGAGGCTTCATTTACAATGTGAGTGGTGCCCCCTAGAGTTATCTGAGAGATTTCCTGTCAAACAACTTTCTGTCTAGGAACACAAAATTCCGTTTTTGGAATAGAGGGGAGGGAAAATATAGGGAGAACACAGTTCAAATTAATAGTTCAGTAAATTATCCTATCACACCCTGTATTTTTACTTCACTTTTAAAAATATGTGTGGGCTGACATGTCTAGGGTTCCAATTCCATTATGAACTTCTTGAAGGTTAGGACAATATTGTATTTACCACTTATTTTTAAATCTTTCTGAGGTCCCAGCATACTAATGTGTACATGATAGGTGCCTAAATGTGCCTTGAAATGAACTGAGGAATGATAGTGTCTGTGGATTATTGATTAGGCTCCCCTGGTTCAGACTGTACCAGCACTGACTTTCTCACTGTAGGATCGACTCTAGAGTCTTTTACATGATCACTTTCAGGATTAGGTAAACATGCTTTTTCTTTACCTACTTCTCTTCACAGCTGCTGCTGGCCTGGATTTCTAAGACATCAGATTTCTACTTGGGACCTTTCTTGTTCCAGGTATAGTAAACACTTCCTTAAAAATTCAGACAGATGATACTAACTTGAACCTTCTTTAATATAAAGAGAATTGCAGGTCATAACATAACATGTATATGGTAACAACAGTGGAAAATTTCTAAGTGAAATCAAAGCACTACCTGGCATTTATTTTCATAATACCTTTCACTTGAAGAGCCAAGAACATTATGAGAACTTTATCCCATTAATCATTAGAGATACGTAAAGGGACCTGAAAGAATGGCTTGATAGATAGGGTCACATAGTCAGGTAGTGATATAGTTAACAGACTGATGCCTTGTCCAGTATTCGAACAGTTAGGCTACTTTGCCTTAACAAACCACTGTTTCAATGACATATGGAATATTTGTGCCCTAACAGGAGAATTCACATTTCCACATTATATTTATATTAGTAAGTCTGGCATGGAGAAATTTATGCAGATTTGTCAATACACACTTGGTTTTGAACTTTCTCAACTTCCCTCTTCTATAATTTTTCTTCCTCTCTATTGTCTCCTTCCCCAGTCTCCCTCCCTCCCTCCCTCTAATGCTATTAAAAAGTAAGAAAACTCAGTTACATTACAGCACTAAAACAATATTTTTATCAGCATCTCTAGGACCACAGACATTTTGAGAGACAACAGCTTAGCCCAAAGAAATTAACCATCACTTTCTGATACAGAGAAGGATTTTTTGGAGGTGGAATGCCTTCCTTCCTTGTTCCCTTAATAATATGTAGGTAATTACACATTTCTAATTTCAGCTCCTAGAAGGTAAAGTTTGCAGGGAAGGAAGACAGAGGAAGCAGAGATCAATGAAAAAGAAGATGAAGGAATTTTCTGAAAGCGAAACAGGAGAATAGGGTAGAACCTCACCTTTTCCATATCTGTAAAACACCATTATTAAGCACATTACAAATAGTTACCACTAATGAAACCTATTTTAGGCCTCATCTTTTGCCAGAACAATCATAACTAACAATACAGAGTAACATTTTGTAAAATGGGCTTTTCTCCCTTTCCTTCCTCATGAACTCCTAATTAAGGATCTAAGAACAGAGCTAATACTGGGTTCCATGTACCCTTTCATGGCCTCACACCAAAGCTCATGCTGCTACTGACCTGAAGTCCTCTGCCCTCAGTGCTCTGCCTATTGAACTTCCATTCACCCAGTGAGACTCAGTTCAAATGCTAGCCAAGAGGCCTTCTCCAAACAGCTCTTTTACTCTGAGCAGGACCGATACCTTCCCCCACTGTGTGTCCATAGCATTAGTAGACATGATTCTATTTTGCAACTTATCATCTTGTATAATTTATATATACATTAATGTTTCTCTGCTCCAAAGAATGTGAACTACTTCAACTTGGGACCAGGTCTTATTTACTTATTTATATTTTCTGTGCCTGATAGTATTATGTATCAGGCATGATAAATATATGATAAGGTATATGCTACAGTCTGGACAGTATAAAAACGAGTTTTGTAAAGGAGACAAGGTTTATAGACATAAGAGAGCAATACAATGAAGTGTATTAGGCTAATAAAATTAAGGTTAGGTAACTATTGAATTCAACAAGTATTTACTAAATATCTAGGAGTAAGGAACTGTGTCTCAGCACTATTAAGAAAAATAAAATATAGTCACTACCTTTGAGGAACTCACAATCCACCTTGTAGATTGTCTTTATATGTGTACAGCACTTCCATGGTTTGTATAACACTTTACATGTTGCTCCTTGTAACAGCCCTGTGATGTAGGTCATTATTTTCATTTTTATAGAGATGGAAAACAAAGGCTTGAAATTCCCAGGTCTTCTGGCTCCAAGACTGGAGTCTTTCTTCCCCACTACATCAGTGTTTCCCCAAATTTTCCATGAAAGTACTTTTTTCACAGGGTGAATAGACTTATGCTCCTCAGGGTTGGGAAACATAAGCTCAAAATCTACTGTGTTATCTTAAAAATTCATGCTTGCTATAATGTTTCCCATTACTCTCAATGAGTCAGACTAGAGTTTTGAGAAAATGAGCCACACTGATCCCCCCCTTGAGGGGCCTTAATACAGGGTTCCATACCCAGAAGGATATACAGTTTTCAAAGCACATGGATATAGTGCTACCTTTACTCCGGGTGTCCACACTTAGTTTGAGACCCCACTCAAAGCTTTTAGGTTTCATCAGGTTTCTTCTTGGTTTCTAGTGGCATAATTTTATTCACAGCTTTCTCTCAAGACTGTAACAAAACATACACTCTACTTCCTGATGCTAAGTGAGCAGTGGGGGTTGACTCTCTCCTCCCTTCAAGGATGTTTCATTCTGGCAATAAGGTGATCAACGTGATATGATCTGTCAGCCCCTCATTGCTGGTTGAACCCAAAAGACTCTCAGGTGTGCCAACCAACTGCCTGTTGGTACTTGAAGGCCCCAGAGGTTCAACAATGCCCTCTAGTCAGCGCCTCCCCTCTCCCCAGGGCAGCTCAGGCTGCAGCTCTGCTGAGCCTTCTAGTGGCTGCGGGGATGACAAGGCTTTTTTATGGAACCTATTGAAAACTCAGAAGTTGCACTCGGGAAGCCAGCCAGTGTGACACCGGTAGCTAGCTTTTTAAGAAACATCTTGGTTCTCAGTTTCCTTTCCTTAAGGCCTTTGGCAAGTCTCAGATACATTACCTTTCTTGGATGATTCTCCCACTCCCTAGGATCTCCCACTCCCAGGTGTGGCAACCCAGGTAAAATATTAGAATCTGGGAAACTTGGCAACTTTCCCTAAAGCCTTTTTACTTCCTCCTTCTTCCCAGAGATATAGCCCTTATATATATGTTCAAGATTTTTCAGTATAACTTCATTTTCAGTATGGCTTGCAGGTTCCCAGAATTAGACTTTCAAGATTCAAATCTTGGCTCCTTCATTCACTAATTTGTTAACTTTAAGAATGTTAACCTCTCTAAGCTTCTGTTTCATCTGTATTATAAGGAAAATAATAATACCTACATTATACAGTTTGGGGAGGATTGACTAGATAATATATGGAAAGTGCTAGGTCTGGCACAATGAAAGTGCTTAACATTAGTTATTTTTATTCTTCAAAACTTCTTTCTAGTCCATACCATGTCTATCAGTTTGGTAGAGAAAAATACTTTCTTTACATAGAACACAAAGGTACATATGCAAAATCAGTTCATAAACAACCTGTATTTTCTTTGAGTGGCTAAGCTAATATATAGCAAACCTAGGTTATGGGATGAGGTTTCATTTGTGTGAAACAATCAGTGCAATGGCTATTCAGGGCTCAAAGGAATCCAAAAGGCCTGGAATTCTCATGGAGGAGCTGTGTTTTGCACACAGGTGTCCTTTCACCGCCCTTCTGCCACCTGCGCGTGTGCACGTGCGCGCGCGCGCGCGCACACACACACACACACACACACACACACACGCAATCATTCGGGATTAATACGGGAGTGAAGTCTGTGTGCCAGGCCTGATGGCACAGTGGTGCTAAAGCAAGGAGGGTTCCAGCCCAAGGCAGGGAACTGAGCACTTCAAAGGCCAGGAAGCCCAAGTCAATCAGTCTCCACCCATATGAATCTAAAAGGTGGCAGAGCCTCATGGCCCAAAGTCCAAGCACAGCAGGAAAGTGGCTAGAGAATCGACAAGTAGAAACCTGAGAGAAACTGTCAGAAAAGTTAAAGCTGAAGATCTCACAACACCCACAGACCCAGGGAAAGGTCAGTGTGAGCTGAGCAGCTGTTGCATCTGGTGCCAGAGGCCTTGGCTGTTGTCTTCTACACCCAGGCAGTTTAGGCCTCCCTGATCAGCCCCACTTAGAAAACCCAATTCTTCTGCTCTTAAAGGGGACTTGCTTATTTCTGCCAAGGAGTCTTAACTCTTAAGGCAAAGCTCGGGTAAGAATGGGGGGAAAGCGGGGGTTAGAGAGTGCCTCCAGTGGTTCAACTTGCTCCAAAGTAAAGAGCCTGGGGCTGGGAGCCTGAGCCTCCTAGCTGGGAGAACCACGGGCTTTTCTTTCAGAGGCAGGCAGGGGCCTTGGCTGCCAGGGACCCTGACAAGCTGTGACTTGAGCTGTGCCTTGGAGCCTGGGTTGGTTTGAGAGCGATACAGAGGAGGGGGGAGGGCATTCCTGAAAAGGGGGTGGGGTGGGAGGTGAGGGGAACAGCATGAGCAAAGGCACGAAGGAAGAATGAATCTGCTGCGCGTTGAGAATGGCATGGAGACTTCACTGATTGGAGCCGGGAGTTCTTGCAGGGGGATGGAGGCAGCTATGATTGGATAGCTAAAGTGGGGCCAGATTTGGAGGGCTTTGAATGCCCGACTGAGAAGCGCTCAACCCAGCTCCTGACTTGCGATTTCCGTTCAAGACTGAATTACCTAAAGGGAGGTTAATTCCAACGGGTGTTCTTCTTTGGGGGCTTCGGGAAAGTCAGCTTATCCTCTTACCTGCTTCAATTCTCTTCACTTACCCAGGGAGAATGTAATCCTCACACGTCGAGGGATGGGGGGAATAGTGTTGATTAATTTCACTTCACTTGCTTTGAAGATGCAAAAGGAAAAAAAATACCATTTCCATACCAAATATTAAATTTGGTTTCTCCTCCTCCTCCTTCTCACGCAAGTTCTCTCGTTCTCTCGCCAGCACCTCCCCCACGTTTTCCTGCTCTCCTCCACCAGCCCGGCCAGCCCCCTCCTCGGCCCCGGCCGCGAGCGCTCCAGGCCCTGCAGCCCGCGCCCGCCCTGCGCACCCGGGCGCCCCCCTCCCGGTCCCCGCGCCCGCGCCCGCGCCCGTAACCCGCACACGCTGGTCCACGCCCTGCCCCCACCCGGCGGCGCGGTAGGTGTTGTGCCGTCTGCGCCGGGCCGCAGTGCGGCTGCGCGCACTGGGTTGCCTCTGGGGCTGGCGGAGCAGCGGCGGCCGCGGCGGCGGTGGCGGCGTGGGGAGTGGCGTGGAGCGGCGCCTGGGGCTGCCGCAGCGCGGGCCCCCGGCGTAGAAAGCCCGGGGGACAAGAAAGGAAGGCAGGGCCGCGAAGTCCCTGAACAACCGTTCTCCTTGGATTTGGGGGAGACTTGCCCCCCCCCCACCTCGTCTTCTTTCGTCCCCTCCTCACCCCCTAGCCCCGGCCGCTGGCGGAAGGAGGCGGCGGCGGGGGGCTGAGGGGCGCCGCCATGCCTCAGCCGCGGTGAAGCGCCCCCGCCGTGAGGAGCCGCTCGGTCTCCCCGGCGATGTCCCCCAGGCGGCAGGCGAAAGCGACTCACTCGAGCTCTGGGGTAAAGGCCTAGTTTGTCCAGCTTCCTTCCTCCTCCTCCTCCTCCCCCCCTTGGTCCTCCCCTCCCGGTCTCTTCCCTCACCCTTCCCCGCGCCCCCATCTTCCCTCCCTCCCTCCCACCCCTCCAGCAGCGATGGCAGAGGAACAACAACAGCCGCCACCACAGCAGCCTGATGCCCATCAGCAGCTTTCCCCCAGCGCCCCCAACTCGGGGGTGGCTCTGCCAGCCCTTGTGCCTGGGCTGCCAGGGACAGAGGCCAGCGCGCTGCAACACAAGATCAAGAACTCCATCTGGTAAGAGGATCCTCCATCGCTGGGGTAAAAAAGCCCAGGCACATTGCTGCTGCAAAAGGGGGTGGGGGGCGGCGGGTTGGGAGCCGAGGAGGAGGCGGATGCATTCATTGAATGTGGGTATCCAGAGTCGGGTGAATATTTACGGGACCTCTGGACGTATGGGGACTTTGCATCAGCCTCTGGATTCTATAGCCAAAAAATGCTTTTACACCCCTCCTCAATTGTGAGTGCAGGTAAACAGATTATTTGTGTTTTATACTTATGTGTAAGAGGAATACGGGTCGAAATTATCATTTTGCATGACGGTAGCATGAATTTGGGACTGAGGAATGCGAAATGTGTTTACTCCTTTTTGCAGTCATACAGGGAGGAAGAAGTGTATTGTGAATTTTCTCCAGACACTGTGCGTAAGAATATTAATATGCAGCACAAAACCGAATGTGTCTTCCTTTCATTTGGTCTAGCTGCTGTGTATGGATGTTTTTTCCTTCTTTATCCTGAGATTAAATTTCCCTTCCAGGGAGTTTATTCTTTGTACTGGTTGTGAAGAAAGTGTTTCTTTAGTATGATATTTTAAGGAGGTAGTTTTACAGTATAAAATGATTTTTTAATTTAAGAAGATGCCTTCAAATAAATGCCTTGCTATTTCGTGTATCTCTTTTAAGAAACCATAGATGAAATATCCTTTGCTATTTCTGTACTTTCTGTATGAGAATTTCCAGTATTTCAGCATTACATTAAACTCTGAAAAGACTGGAGGCAGTCTTAATAATTAAATACAGTGAGTTAAGTCTATCCTCTGGTAGAGCTATTGCACATACTCTTTGAACATGAACTTGAATTATTTTTATAGGATTGGTCATCAACTGACATGTTTTTAAAAAACAGTGCTATTTTAAAAATGGAAAGCAATATTTGGAATTTGGTCTAAGAGACTGCTTTAAATAGAAGTTTAAAAATAGAGTTAAATGTGGTATAAAAAAAGCTATGGTTTTAAAAATGAAATCTTGCATGTCCATTATTGAATATGACTACTGAAATATCAGAACTCCTTACTTTTATATTGCAATTTAAAAATAAATGCATCATAAAACAACTGGCTTTGCAGTACAATATTTACACATTTAAAAACAGTGACACTTTTTAAATACAAAATTAAGATTTGTTATATAGTAATTTTCATTATTTTCTTGGCATACATCCATGTTGTTCTGATGGTGATATGAAGTAGGTCAGGGCAGGTTTTAATAGTTTCATACTACAGAATAGTCGGCAGTTGAGTATCTTTCAGTTTTAATTTTAAAATGAAGTTTAAATATTTTAAAAGAATTTTTTGGTTTTGACAGTCATGTTGTGGCAACTTGCTAGGTCAGATAAATAGGATTGTCGTGTGTGTGTATGTGAGAGAGAGAGAGAGAGGGAGGGAGGGAGGGAGGGAGAGGTAGAGGTTTTATTCTTTGATGGATATACTCAACCCCTTTTTAAAGCAGTAATTTAAAGGAAAAGATGGTTAATCTCCTGCTTACCATCAAGGTTTCCAGAAATCAGAGTGGTTTTTTCACCTATTGACTCCTGTAACTTGGTGTCTCTGAAATCACCCCATTAGATTGAATTAAAATTGCACCTTGGTTTTTACATAAAGGTAAAGGACGTCCAAGTTAAAAGGACTAAAATCTTTTAAGAAAGGCAGATTTTAGAATTTGAATTAGTAATGTATATTTTAATGTATTATGAGAACAGTAGGGGAAAGTAACCTTGACTTTGTATTATTAAAATTAGCTGTGTAGGAAGCTGACTGAAGTGTTTAAATAATAATAGTGGAGGGCTCTTTTTGGTAAATCATGTGATTTAATTATTTGTCCATTGATAATTTATATTTACACATCCATTACAACTTAACTGGGCTGACTTTAATGTGAGAAAATGTTGTTCTGAAGTAGAGTGACTTCAGTTTTTGGTACTTGCTCTGAAAAAATAAAGGGCAACAAACGCCTTTATCCCCAAATGTATAGTTTTATTGTAATGGCCCACTTCCTAGTGTTTATTTTTCAACTTTAGAAATTCTATTTGCAAAAATGATTTCTTTATATTAATATTAAAACTTTAAAATATTTAAACATTAGTAGATTTGTAAACAACGTTATTGGGTACATTTTATATGTAGTCTCATATCACCTGCAGCACAAGACTGGATTTATATTATTCATTAAATGATTATATAAAATAAAGATACTAAGAAGTGAAACCTCCTTCACTACCATCTCCACCTAAGAAACAGTACATATGTATAGTACATTAAAATCATTTTTAGTGATGATTGCAATTCTTTAGGTATTTCATTCCACATTTTTGAAGCAACAGTATCTTTTTACCAATTATTTTATCACTTGATAATGTTCTCAAAGATTATCTGTTTTGTACTACTTCCATTATCAATCTTTGGTATCATTACTAAAACAAATGTGACGTTTAAAAATTATCAAATGGGTTTTGCATTTAGGTTGATGATAGTTTCTAAATTATTGTACTTGCAGATCACAAGTCTGTACTTGTCTTCCTATTCTACAAATATAAATACAGTATGTGAAGTAGGCCTTTAGCTGGACAATGAGTTATTTATTATCTCAATTTATGATTTATTCTGTTTATTAAACTAAAATGCTGTTTGATAAAACTATGTCCATTGTAATTTCAAGCATTAAATGAGTCTTTGAAAAATTACATATTCAAAGTTGGAATCCTAGTACTCAATGAGATCAGAAACTGTATTTCTTAAGGATTGGAAATGTATTTTTAAGGTAGCTCTGGAAAATAAAGATACTGCTAACTTGATAGTGTTGTAATATTTGTGTAATATATTTATGAATATCTTCAACTTAAGCCCAAGATGACAAGCTTGCACCTTGTTTGACCTCCCTCATTCCCACTCCATAGACAATGGTCCAGATCACTTCCACTATTCACTTGAGATTTATTTGCTGATGTGTGTTTTAATGCTGAATATGCTATTAGAATCATATGTATATTTTCTAAACATTAGAATTCTAAAATAAACTTTCAAATAAGTGAAGAAAACTAGTAACCCATGTCTTTTTTCCAAATGAAGACTTGTTCTGGCAACCTAACACAAAGCTACAACCTAACTCACTGCAGTCTAATTTAACTTACATTACACCCCTCTTTGGTTACCTAAACAGAATACCAGTATAAGTTTTTCTTTCTTCTTATCTCCCAGTGTCTTCATAGTTTAAACAAACAAACAAGAATTTCTATTTAGTTAGACAAAAAAAAAAAATTACTGAGTACTTTTCCTTTTTAAAGCTGTTTTACTTGAACTGGTAGAATATAATTGTGGAGAAAATAGGATAGAAAAATTACATTTGAGATCTCATCTGTTTGTGATTAGTTATGTTTAAGAATAATCCATGGGTGGGCGTGATTAACGTATTTGCGATTTTGCTGTAACATAGACAATAAACCGATACCTAGAAATTTAAAAGAAACCCTGATGTTTTATTGGAGAAAATATTCTAATACTGTATTTATTCAACAAACAAATTCAGGGATTCTTCAAATAATTTGTTGTCATCGGTTATTATTCTTATTTATGTAACTATTTACAAGTAAGACCTTAACTATTTCTTAAAACAGTCCTAGAAAGATGTGTCATTGTTCTACCCACTTTATGGAAACAGATGAATGACAGGGAAGCTATAGGAGTCCTCTAATTCATTGCCAGGCCCTGGAAGCAGTGCTGGGGCCAGAGTTCCTCATCTTTATTCAATTCTGTAAGTCATATAGATGTCTGAATATGGTACATTTAGACTTAGAATTATAGTTACAGTCAAAATAGGATTATATGTGGACCATTTTGATGTTTTCTAAATTCTAATTTAAGCAAATTGAGCAATTTTGTTTTACTTACTAGTTACAGTGAGCAACAGATGGTGATCCATAAGGTTTATGTAGTGGTGCCATATTAGTCCTGATTTCTGTTGTGAATCCTAGAACTCAGTAGTTGAGTTTTGTCCTTGGTTGTGGGTCAGGCCATTTATCAGCACTATCTGAGAAATAATTTTGTTCCTTCAACTGCAGTGAGAAACATTTACTATACAGCTCTTAACTTGAGAGTTTGCTTTAATGATAAGCTCATGATCTCATTTTGCTTTAAAATTAAAGATTGACTAGCACATCAACTGGCTTCTTACATTTTTGGTGAGCTGGTTGACATGCTGCCTGCCCTGAGTCCAGCCTGTCTTCCATACTAAGCACACCAGAGATTTAGGGTGCTTTTTTGCTTGTCTATATTGAGGCCGGCCATGATGGTTCCATCTCAGCACTGTTGCAGAAAGGTGTTTCCTTGCTTTCCTCAATAATATGAAACTGATGAAATTGTCTTTCCTATGACCAGAAAAACAAGTTAATCAATTTTAAGCCCCTTGATTTTCTGGCCTAATGTTTAGCATAGGTAATAGATACGTGTATGTATAAATAATTGACTGACTTATTCTCCCTATTGGGAGGTGTCTTGAATGATGTTATGTGCAGACCTGATTTGGTTTCTGTCTCCCTGTTAGTTTTTGGTATTATTGGGGGAAATGAGCTTCACAGCAGCCGAAAAGACAGAAGAGTCTTACTTGTTACGAAAGATATCCTTTGAATAAAAACTTAAGTGAAATCACTTTTTATATTAGAAAAATAATGTTGCACATTAAAATTGTACAAATGCAAATAAAATGAGCATTGTTATTTACTCAAATTTGCACATTTAAAGCAAGAACAATGTGTAAGAACTCACTTGACTACCTGCTATGTACAAAGTAGTGTGTAGGGACTGGCATTTAAGGAATGCACATTCACTTGTAATACTAACCTAAGCAAAAATGTGCAATGAAATTTCTCTTTTATTCAGTTAGGGCACCAGGGAAAGAAGTGACAAGTGCCAAAGTGTTAATTGTGGGAAAAGTAGACCTTAAGTTCGTCTATAAAATGAAAGGTTTATGGTAGATGACCTTGCAAGTTCCTTTAGCTTAGTTTCTATGACTCTGTTACTAAGTTAATATTGACAGCAATAATAATGCATAATGTGAGCACAGTGAAAGACTAACAGATTTAATTAATCACAGGCAATCAGCCCAACATTTTCAATGGATGGATTATTAGGATTTGTCAGTGTTCCCTTGGATGTTAGCCCAGGAGGACTATCTGAAGGTGTTATTCACTTACTGTTACCTTGTGCAAGAGTTCTGTTATGTGATATTCAGTCTGCAAATATTTATTGAGCATGTATACATTTGAAGTATTCTAAGAGCTGTTGTTGATTATGCAGGGCTATGCAATAACCCCTGTTGTTGGGGAGTTTATTAGTTGCTAGTTGAGAGATTGAACTAGGGGGCTACTTGTGTGCTAGTTTTGTTTATAGAGGGGTGCTTGATATTTATAAGCACCTCAGTATAATAAGCAGATAGGAACTTTCTCCTGTAGTAATGATGTAATATTATAGAGAAGTAAGGAGTGTTGTATTATAAATTTGGTTGTGTAGATAAGAAAGAGGTGTATTCTTTTTAAGAATAATATAGTATAGGGTTAAGCTTCACAACTTTTCATCTAATTTTAATGTGTAATTTAATTTAATGTGTAATTGTGACAGACAATTCTTTTTAAATATAAAGAGAGAAGTAAGATGGTTACTGAGTACCACGTAGCTGATTAAACTAGACCACTCTTATCCAGTGCCTCCTTTTCCACCAGCCTCTCTGTGTTTAGTTGTTTTCTCTTCTGCTTTCTCAAGCGTTCTAAGAGTTCAGGTTAAAGATGAGGAGATGCACCAATAGGAGGAAGAATCTTCCTGTCCTGGGCAGGATAGTAAATAAGGAACAATAAACTCTGAAGCCTTAATGCACTTGATTGCTAACTGTGAGATTAAGATAGTTAATGCTTAACCTTAATCACATGAATAAAAACTTTAAAACATTACTTAATTTTTCTTTCTTGACATTTACTTTTTTCTGTTTCATGGACTATGTATCTCCTATTTATAAGAAAAAAAAGGAAACAATGAGGGTTGGTTAATTATGCAGAGTACCTCTATCAAGCATCTACTGTAGTAGCTCCTACATGTCTTACAAAAAGTTGTGTGGAAGGTGAAGTTTTATATTTCTCTTACTTAGAACACACTGAAAACATATTGATATTCCTTGCTATTTGAATGTCTGTTTGGTTTCTAAATTTGGAGAGTGAGAGGTCAGAGTGACAGGTACTAATCTGTTATGTCTTGATATTTTGGAAAGGCAAGAGTCTATGTGGTGTAAAATACCATCTCCTTCAAATAGCCATATTTCAAAAAAAAAAAATTACCTGAGCCAACTTATAGTCTGAGTCTGGATAGCAAGTGTTCAGATAGCAAAGGATCCATAGCTTTATACTCATTCCAAATCCAGGGTTAATAGATTTGCATGCTAAATCTGATTGATTAGTGATGCCTGCCGAGGCATGGGGATAGGAAGTGACGGTACAGATGCCCTATAATTGCCTCCCCTTCTTCTTCTGAAGTCTGTAGTTTTTAGAATATGACCTCTATTATAGGTAAAGTATTGGAAAGAACTATTGCTTACCTCGGAGGGCAAAAGTCCCTAGGACTGTGGTGTTGCCATTTATGATGCCTAATTTTAAGATACAAACCAAGCATGGAGAGCACACTGAAGTTTGTGTTTTTCTTTCTCTACTTGTATTCTTTTTATTTTTCTGTGGCTTTTCTATTTTGATCACTTGTACTTCCAAGTAGCTAGTTACAAGATGAGAACAGGGGATTATTGTATTGAGTGGTCACTGTAGTTTGCACTCGCCGTAACTTTTTCTTTGCTTTCATTATCTTGTTTCTCTGTCATTGCCTGACTGGTCCCTTTTTCTGCTGATAAGAAGTGTCTAACTTTAAGATCCAACTCATGTGCCGCTGCTTTCATGAAACATCCCAACTCTCAGCAAACAATGATCTGAGTTGTGTAAATTAATTTTTTTCAGTAATTTAGATTGGCCTTACCTGAGTTGAGTCCATTTTAGTGAAATTTTGCTGAATTTAAATGAAAGTGTCATTTTCCAATATGTTAAGGTCATAGGAATTCAGAGACTGAATATACCTGAAACAAAATGATCACTTCATAGTAGGTAATTTACAATATGACAATAGAATATTGTTCGGATATGGGGTAGCCAGGAACTTTCCTTTTTTTTTGCAGTATATATGAAATTTAAAAAACTTAATTGGTTAAGAGTGTCACTTCAGTGACATCTTGCTTGGAGTAAAGTTGGTGCTTCTGGGAGCCTGGGAAATGTATTCAAACAAGCTGCTTTCGTTAATGTAAGTGAATCACTTTTACTAGTTTTGACTGCAGTCACTAAATCTATTGCATATGTATATAAGCAATCTATGATCTAGAATTTAACTGTCGGATTATCAAATTCATGGTATCCTTTTCTGAAGCAGGAGATATTAACAAGTAGTGTTCGAATTTAAATTCAGTACACCCAAGTTTCAAAGAAGTGAGAAGATCAAAGACTAATCCTGAATTTACGGATGCTCAAGGAAAACTGAATTCAGTACACATTTAATGTCTACTACATACAGGCATAAGAGGATTAAAAAGTAAAAAGACACTATCTCTACCTTTAAAACGTTCATCCCATGTGTGGTAGTTGTATACATCAGTTGAATTTAAGAAAAGTCAAATTTTGTTCAATGCAGTGATGGTGTAATCAGTGGTATAAACAAATACAGAATTAGATGAAAGAGGGATTCAGTGAGAACATAATACTTTTACTGGCAAAAGTCAGGATGATGGCCTCAATTTAAAAAATCAAGGCATCAGCTATTGATCCAAATACACTTAACAGTATGCTTACTGGGAAATCTTGATTCCCACTAGCAGTTTCAGAGTTTTTAATGAGGGTAAGCTTTGTCAGTAATGAGAACAGTTTGAGGAAATTAGCTTATGACAAAATTTGCTTGGCCTTACGTGAGTGAGATTTCCACCAATCATAAGCCTTTCATCTAAATTTTAATGCACAAAGGTAGGAGAAAGAATATAAAGTGAAAATAGAGAAGAAAAAGAATGGAGTGAGTGGGGCAGAGGACGAGGAACTGTTTCTATAGCAGTCTTGGAGGAGGACAGCATACCCTGAATTGACTCTCAGTGAATGAGGAACACTTCCTAAAGAGGATTAGAATTTTTGCTGTGGGGTCCCTTATGTACCTCATTCTGCCCGTACTTTGGTTCCTATATCTTGGCACTGTATGTGCTTTTCCATTATCAGAAGCAGTTTGGTTTCCACTTTGAATTCCTCTCTTTCCCTATATTTAGGGAATTTGTTCTAAAACATACCCTATTTCTGTCAGCATCATCAAACTTCTTTTCCACCTGCTGCTCTTCCTGTGACTTTATACATGCGTATGACTTCAGTAAAGCAGCAGACAACCCTGGAGAAAAAGGTTTTGCACTAAAATAGAGTTGATCTCTCAATGATCATTCATAGTCATAAGAAAAAAAGTCATTAGGTAAGTGAATAAATAGGAATGCTATTCTATAAATGCTGTAAATGCTATAAAATAGCATTATAAAATCTATAAAGTACTGTAAATACTCATTTTTTAAGTACAATAATATAAAGTTAACAAGTATTAAAAAATCTTTACTCTCAGTAACAAAAAATAAAGCAAAGTACTATGGGTTTTTTTTTTTACCGTTAAGAAAAGGTTAAGAAGTAAGGTAACCACTGCTAGCTAATCTCATCCATTTTTGCTGTTTTCCTTATCCCTTTGTCTTTCTCCACTCCCTCAGTTATTATCCTGTTGTAGGTATGCCCACTCATATTTTTGGTGGAAAAAGTTTGATCATACATCTTAAAAGTGTTAACTATGTTTGCATTGGCACTTAGGTAGTGAAGCACTATATGATGTCACACCCTATTTAATTCTCCAAATTTTCTTGAATGGAGCAAGTGTTATTTTTAATTTGGAAAAATATCCAAACAAGTAAAATAATGCCCTTTGTCTACCCTGCTGGCCTTCCTTTTAGCTGCTGTCTGTCCATCAGCTTAACCACCCTGACCCTGCTAGATCTCTCTACTCTTGTCCTTTTTAACTCTTGCAGTCTGGCTTTCTGCTCTTCTTGCCAATTCAGTGGCTTTTTTTTTTCAGTCTTTATCTTTGATTATGTCTAACTGTTCTAATCGTTATTGTGATTCCTTTGCACTTTGGAAATCCTTGTTCGTTCCTTTTTGAGAGCTGCCTTTGTGTCAGCTACTCTACCCAGTATTAGGAATTCCATGGGCAAGGATGCAAGTTCCCTGTTTTCACAGACCTTACCTCTGATTAACATTTTCTTTTTCCTGCTCCCCTCTTCCAGATGGTCTGAATTGTAAATGTCCAGATGCTTATTTCTCAGCCATCCATTCTTTTTCTCTTTTCACTTCTTTGCTAAAAACAAGAAATAGACAGGCTAACCAGATCACTCTAACTACATCTACTCATTCATTTGCCAGAGTACAGGAAGCTACACCACTGTCACTTAAAACTGGGCATCTATACAGTAACCCTGCTTCTGTGTCATGGTGTCTGGCTACCTCAATTTACTTTCATTTACAATTGTTCTACTACATTTGGTAGTAGATACCACTATTCTTTGATTCTGTCAGGCCTGGAATATTGGATACATGTTTGATGTTTTTTCCCCATGCCCAATATTTTAACAAGTTGCCAAGTTTGCAGTGTCACTTAAGTTTCTCCCTATCTTTGTATTTCCACTGCCAGGACCATTGTTCAGTGCTGTACCATGTCATTCACAGATTATTATAGCTTCTACATTGGTTCTCCAACTCCTGGCCTTTTCCCCCACTGAACTATGCTGTATGTTACTGCCAAAACAAATCTTCTAAGCATCCTTTTTCATGTAGTTCCCTTCTAAAACCTACAGTAGTTTCACCTTGTCCATCATATCTCTAAAAGTTTTCATCAGGTTCAAGGGCCTGAATAACGTAGCCGCATACACTCGATCCAACCCTGTTTCATGCTGTTTACAAACCTTCAACTCCACTTCAGCACAGTGGGCAATTCAGTGTCTGCCTTACGTTCTGTGGTCCTGCTTTCATTGCTGCTTTATCTTTTCTGGAATCTACACTTCCCTGTCTCCAAATTCTACTTATTCATGTTTTAACCATTTTTGAAGTCATAGCTCAAATCACTGTGCTATGAAACATTTAGCTACTGTAGTCCATATTGGCCTTGACCTCATATTGTATAGTGAGTTCTGTACAATTAAGCACTTAATCAATCACTCCTAATGTTTCTCATATATTTTTTAAACAACAAGTTCTTTAAAGCTGGGGGCAATACCTTTTGCATTTATTTCTCTAGCAGTCGGTACTAGTGAATACCATTTTTGTTTACTACATTCTTAGTAGCAGCTAATTTTTTTCTACATTTTAATGTTTTTGTATTTGATATATTTATGTGATTAACTTTCTCCCCAAGTAAGTGATTAAATTCACACTGCATATTATAGAATAGAGAACTTACAGCAATTGATTTTTTTTAATTGCATTGGTAGAACTCAATCATTTATTTAGTTTCATTTCTACTAGTCAAATATCTTTTACTATATATTTAGATTTAAAAATAGCCTATGTCCCAAGTGAGAGCCATCTTGTCCCTTATCTTAAAAATATTGAGCACATGACTACTACAAAGTTCAGTAACCTTTTATGAATGAATACAGTGGTATTTAGTTAGGGTTTTGTGGACTGACCAGCTATCTGTGTCCCAGCCTAGTTCCCAAGAGATAACTTTGGAATTTTGAAGAACTCTAACATTGAACTGGAGTTAGCTTCCTGAAAGTTTAGTTCTAATGGAGAGTTTGACCTACTTATTTTAGGATCCAAGACCCAAGGCCGAAGTAACTTGTCAAGTCATAGCCAAAGCATGAACACAGTAAAAGAAACCTGTGAGTTAGGGCCAGTAACTGAGAGAGGATTTATCTGGGAAGTGAGGAGGGAATGACTGAAACAGGAAAACAATTCTGAGGGGCCGAAGTGTTTCAAATTCTTAAGAGAGGCTGATCTCCTGCACCTGTTTTTAACCTGATGTAGAGCCTGTTTTTTGGTTTGATTTATCTTTTAGAGAGGTACAGCAACTAGATTATCTTTAAAAAGGCCCTTTCTGCTTTAAAATTGTATTTATATGATTATACTTGGGTTATTAGAGTAGTAGTTCTCAGACTGTGGTTATATTATCATCACCAGGGAATTTGTTAGAAATGTAAATTTTGGGGCTCCATCTCAGATTTACTATAACAGAAACAGGGTGTGACCTTTTGGTGATTCTGATAGATATTAAAGTTTGAGAACCATTGGCATAGAGGATATATTTTCTAAAAAAAAAAAACTCAGATATTAAGCCAAAACCCTCTGTAGCAAAGTTTTAGTAGTCTCAAATCTTGAGTACCCCAGGTACAGTTTATAACTCTCAAAATAATTTTCATAGCATTTGAGTATAATCCTGCTATTGCAACATTTGCACTATGTTGTAAAAGATTTCCACTAAGCTGAAATCTTTAGTCTTAGTAATTGTATATAAAATAAATTAATGGATCAATTAATGAGTAAAAAAAGGGCACACCTACACACACAAATACCAGTGATAACATGCAAAAGAAGTATGGGATATATATATAACCCAAGAGTCAGCAAGCTATTACTTAGAAGGGCCAAATAGTATTTTTGACTTTGTAGGATGTAGGGTCTCTGTTGGAACTACTATACTCTGCCACTGTGCCAGGAAAGTAGCCATAGGTAATATGTAAATGAATGGCTGGATTTGTTCCACTGCTGGAAGGATTTGCCCCTGGCATCAGTTTGTGGACTCCTGTGTCCCATTGCTGTGCTGGGAACACTACTCAAAGAATATAGCTAATGGTTCCCCAGTCTGTACTCCGTTTTACTAACAAACAATGGATGACAGTCATCTGCTTAAAATCTTATAATTCTCCCTTAGGTAAACCCAGAATTAAGTATAAAGCATACTAGAATCAAATGAGTGAAAATTCCATTTCAACTGTCACTATTCCTGATGATCCTAACTCAGCTCCCAATGATAATAATAAGGTATTTTGACTTCGGGTTTCTCCTCTGACACATAAAGAACTTGGAAGTCCTCACTTATGTCATCACAACAAGAAAAAAAACTGAACAACCTGAAAATCAACAACTCTAGATAAATCAGAGAGTTGAGATCACAGGGAATCTTGCCAATGAGTTTCAGCTCTGGGCAAGTCCACTATAGATTCAGTGAGACCAAAGAATGACAATGGAATGTTCATAAGGTGAAATGGTTATATCCAACTTCATTCCCATGGTGGCAACTCAATCACTAGAATCCTGTCCACTCAAACGAAGTCTGCATGCAGCAAGCTGGTCTCTGTCTCTGGGCCTCTCTACCCCTGCAGCTGTCTCAGTCTCTGTCCTCAGTGCTGCCACCTCTCCAGCCCAGTTGCTACTCTCCTGCAGCCTTGCAGCTATGCCACCGTGTCACTGTGTTGCACAGAACACTGGGGAGAGTTCTTTATATAGAGTCAATATCAACATATACCAGGGCCAGGTGAGAATCCTGGCCATAGGAATATTCACTTTATCCACACAGTAAAAACTGCTGCCTGGAAAACTGGAGACAGACAAGCTGATACAGCGAATCACAGCTTTCAGTGGCAGAAACCCAGGAATAGAGGCCCACAACTGAAGCCCCTATAGGTAGGAGGACTTTAAACTACAATTGATGAATTGCAGGAGGCTCACTGTGGGCTAGCATAAGAGTTAAAAACTCCTAGGAGAAGATACCAATAAATGGAAACGCATCCCATGCTCATGGATAGGAAGAATTAATATTGTCTAAATGGCCATCCTGCCCAGAGCAATCTACAGATTCAATGCAATCCCTGTCAAAATACCAACAGCATTCTTCAATGAACTACAGCAAAAAGTTCTGTAATTCATATGGAACCACAAAAGACCCTGAATAGCCAAAGCAATCCTGAGAAGGAAAAATAAAGCAGGGGGAATTATGCTCCCTGACTTCAAACTCTACTACAAAGCCACAGTAATCAAGACAATTTGATACTGGCACAAGAACAAACCCATAGACCAATGGAACAGACTAGAGAGCCCAGACATAAACCCAATCATATATGGTCAATCAATATATGATAAAGGAGCCATGGATATACAATGCGGAAATGACAACCTCTTCAACAGCTGGTGTTGGCAAAACTGGACAGCTACATGTAAGAGAATGAAACTGGATTATTGTCTAACCCTATACACAAAAGTAAACTCAAAATGAATCAAAGACCTGAATGTAAGTCATGAAACCATAAAACTCTTAGGAAAAAACATAGGCAAAAATCTCTTGGACATAAACATGAGCAACTTCTTCATGAACATATCTCCCCAGGCAAGGGAAACAAAAGCAAAAATGAACGAATGGGACTATATCAAACTAAAAAGCTTCTGTACAGCAAAGGACACCATCAATGGAACAAAAAGACATCCTACAGTATGTGAGAATATATTCATAAATGACATATCCGATAAGGGGTTGACGTTCAAATTATATAAAAAGCTCAAACACCTCAACAAACAAAAAGCAAATAAGCCAATTAAAAAATGGGCAGAGGATCTGAACAGACACTTCTCCAAAGAAGAAATTCAGATGGCCAATAGTAGGCACATGAAAAGATGCTCCACATTGCTAATCATCGGAGAAATGCAAGTTAAAACCACAATGAGATATCACCTCACACCACTTAGGATGGCCACCATCCAAAAGACAAACAACAAAAAATGTTTGTGAGTATGTGGAGAAAGGGGAACCCTCCTACACTGCTGGTGGGAATGCGAATTAGTTCAACCATTGTGGAAAGCAGTATGGAGGTTCCTCAAAAAACTCAAAATGGAAATACCATTTGACCCAGGAATTCCACCCCTAGGAATTTACCCTAAGAATGCAGCAGCCCAGTTTGAAAAAGACATATGTATGCCCCCTATGTGTATAACAGCACTATTTTTAATAGCCAAGAAATGGAAGCAACCTAAGTGTCCATCAGTAGATGAATGGATAAAGAAGAAGTGGTACATATACACAATGGAATATTATTCAGCCATAAGAAGAAAACAAATTCTACCATTTGCAACAACATGGATGGAGCTAGAGGGTATTATGCTCAGTGAAATAAGCCAGGTGGAGAAAGACAAGTATCAAATGATTTCACTCATCTGTGGAGTATAAGAACAAAAATAAAACTGAAGGAACAAAACAGCAGCGGACTCACAGAACCCAAGAATGGACTACAGTTACCAAAGGGAAAGGGACTGGGGAAGATGGGTAGGAAGGGAGGGATAAGGGGGAGAAAGGGCTATTATAATTAGCACACATAATGTAGCGGGGGTGGGGGTGTGGTGGGGGGATACAGGGAAGGCAGTATAACACAGAGAAGACAAGTAGTGATTCTATAGCATATTACTATGCTGATGGACAGTGACTGTAGTGGGGTATATGGTGGGGACTTGATAATAGGGGGAGTCTAGTAACCATAATGTTGCCCATGTAATTGTACATTAATAATAGCAAAAGAAAAAAAAAGCTCATAGAAGGCCCAGTCTTTGGGATGGAGAACACACTTTTCTTGAGTTTTATCTCTAGGAGCCCTGCCACGTTCTTCTGTGAAGACCAGAGAAAAATTTCCTTTTACTTCCTGCATGGGGTTGGGGCAAGAAGGAGGAGAAAAGTAACCATTTTGAAATGTGCTCTTGCTCTCTGTTCTCTTTACCAAGGCCTATCTCAAGGAAAACTGTTTTACCATAACCTAACCAATTAGAGCTCTAACAAAGCCTAATTGACCTGGGAGAAAGGAAGTACCCTACTCCAGTCCCCACTGCTCTTCCATGTGGGGGGGAGGGAAATACCTAACTCAGGCTTACTAAAAGACTAAGACCTAATTATAAGATGGTAGAATGCCCCACCTCCCTATTTTTTTTTAGTTTATTTTGATATCATTAATCTATAATTAAATGAGTAATATTATGGTGATTACACTACCTTCATCAGGTTCCCCCCCCCAACCCCATTGCAGTCACTGTCCATCAGTGTAGTGAGATGCCATAGAGTCACTACTTGTCCTCTCTGGGTTGTACAGCCCTCCCCGTGCCCCCCAAACATTACATCTGCTAATCGTAATGTCCCTTCTTCCCCCTTGCCCCTCCCTTCCCACCCATCCTCCCCAGTCCCTTTCTCTTTGGTAACTATTAGTCCGTTCTTGGGTTCTGTGAGTCTCCTGCTGTTTTGTTCCTTCAGATTTTTTTTTTCCTTAGTTCTTATACTCCACATATGAGTGAAATCATTTGGTACTTGTCTTTTTGAGCTTGACTTATTTCACTGAGCATAATACCCTCTAGCTCCATCCATGTTGTTGCAAATGGTAGGATTTGTTTTCTTCTTATGGCTGAATAATATTCCATTGTGTATATGTACCACATCTTCTTTATCCATTTATCTACTGATGGACACTTAGGTTGCTTCCATTTCTTGGCTATTGTAAATGGTGCTGTGATGAACATAGGGGTGGGTGCATATATCTTTTTCAAACTGGGCTGCTGCATTTTTAGGGTAAATTCCTAGGAGTGGAATTCCTGGATCAAATGGTATTACCATTTTGAGTTTTTTGAGGAACCTCCATACTGCTTTCCACAATGGTTGTACTAATTTACATTCCCACCAGCAGTGTAGGAGGATTCCCTTTTCTACACATCCTTGCCAACATTTGTTGTTGTTTGTCTTTTGGATTGCGGCCATCCTTACTAGGGTGGGGTGATATCTCATTCTGGTTTTTGTATTTCTTTGATGACTAGTGATGTAAAGTATGTTTCCATGTGCCTGTTGGCCATCTGAATTTCTTCTCTGGAGAAGTGTCTGTTCAGATCCTCTGCCCATTTTTTAATGGGCTTATTTCCTTTTTGTTTGTTGAGGTGCATGAGCTCTTTATATATTTTGGATGTCAACCCATGATCGGATATGCCATTTATGAATATATTTTCCCATACTGTAGGATATCTTTTTGTTCCATTGATGGTGTCCTTTGCTGTACAGAAGCTTTTTAGTTTGATATAAGTCCCATTCGTTCATTTTTGCTTTTCTTTCCCTTGGCTGGGGAGACATGTTCATGAAAAAGTTGCTCAAGTTTATGTCCAAGAGATTTTGCCTATGTTTTTTTCTAAGAGTTTTATGGTTTCATGACTTACATTCAAGTCTTTGATCCATTTTGAGTTTACTTTTGTGTATGGGGTTAGACAGTAATCCATTTTCATTCTCTTACATGTAGCTGTCCAGTTTTGCCAACACCAGCTGTGGAAGAGGGTGTCATTTCCCCACTGTATATCCATGGCTCCTTTATCATATATTAATTGACCATATATGCTTGGGTTTATATCTGGGCTCTCTATTCTGTTCCACTGGTCTATGGGTCTGTTCTTCTGCCAGTACCAAATTGTCTTGATTACGATAGCTTCGTAGTAGAGTTTGAAGTCAGGGAGCATAATTCCCCCTGCTTTATTTTTCCTTCTCAGGATTGCTTTGGCTATTCAGGGTGTTGTGTGGTTCCATATGAATTTTAGAACTTTTTGCTGTAGTTCATTGAAGAATGCTGTTGGTATTTTGACAGGGATTGCATTGAATCTGTAGATTGCTTTAGGCAGGATGGCCATTTTGACAATATTAATTATTCCTAGCCAAGATCATGGGATGAATTTACATTTATTAGTGTCCTCTTTTAATTTTTCTTAAGAGTGTCTTGTAGTTTTCTGGGTATAGATCTTTCACTTCCTTGGTTAGGATTATTCCTAGGTATTTTATTCTTTTTGATGCCTTTGTGAATGGAATTGTTTTCCTGATTTGTCTTTCTGCCAGTTCATCGTTAGTGTTTAGGAATGCAAGAGATTTCTGTGTATTAATTTTGTACCCTGCAACTTTAGTGAATTCACATATTACATCTAATAGTTTGGTAGTGGATTCTTTAGGGTTTTTAATGTACAATATCATATCATCTGCGAACAAGGACAGTTTGAGTTCTTCCTTGCCGATCTGGATGCCTTTTATTTCTTTGTGTTGTCTGATTGCCATGGCTAGGACCTCCAGTATTATGTTGAATAAAAGTGGGGAGAGTGGGCATCCTTGTCTTGTTCCCGATCTTAAAGGAAAAGCTTTCAGCTTCTCGCTGTTAAGTATAATGTTGGCTGTGGGTTTGTCATATATGGCCTTTATTATGTTGAGATACTTGCCCTCTATACCCATGTTGTTGAGAGTTTTTATCATGAATGGATGTTGAATTTTGTCGAATGCTTTTTCAGCATCTATGGAGATGATCATGTGGTTTTTGTCCCTTCTTTTTGCTGGTGTAGTGGATCATGTTGATGGATTTTCAAATGTTGTACCATCCTTGCATCCCTGGGATGAATCCCACTTGATCATGATGGATGATCTTTTTGATGTATTTTTGAATTCGGTTTGCTAATATTTTGTTGAGTATTTTTGCATCGATGTTCATCAGGGATATTGGTCCGTAATTTTCTTTTTTTGTGGCGTCTCTGCCTGGTTTGGTATTAGAGTGATGTTGGCCTCATAGAAGGATTTGGGGAGTATTCCCTCCTCTTCTACCATTTGGAAAACTTTAATGAGGATGGGTATTAGGTCTTCAGTAAATGTTTGATAAAATTCAGCGGTGAAACCATCTGGTCCAGGTGTTTTGTTCTTAGGTAGTTTTTTGATTACCAATTCAATTTCTTTCCTGGTAATTGGTCTATTCAGATTTTCTGTGTCTTCCTCGGTCCGCCTTGGAAGGTTGTATTTTTCTAGAAAGTTGTCCATTTCTTCTAGGTTATCCAGTTTGTTACCATAAAGTTTTTCATAGTGTTCTCTCATAATTGTTTGTATTTCTGTGGTATCTTTAGTGACTTTTCCTTTTTCATTTCTGATTCTGTTTATGTGTGTAGACTCCCTTTTTTTCTTGATAAGTCTGGCTAGGAGTTTATCTATTTTGTTTATTTTCTCAACGACCCAGCTCCTGCTTTCATTGATTCTTTCTCTTGTTTTATTCTTCTCAATTTTATTTATTTCTGCTTTAATCTTTATTATGTCCCTCCTTCTACTGACTTTGGGCCTCAATTGTTCTTCCTTTTCTAGTTCCATTAATTGTGAATTTAGACTGTTCTTTTTGGGATCGTCCTTCTTTCCTGAGGTAGGCCTGTACTGCAATATATTTCCCTCTTAGCACAGCTTTCGCTACATCCCACAGATTTTGTGGTGTTGAATTATTGTTCTCATTTGTCTCCATATATTGCTTGATCTCTGTTTTTATTTGGCCATTGATCCATTGATTATTTAGGAGCATGTTATTAAGCCTCCATGTGTCTGTGTGCTTTTTCGTTTTCTTTGTGTAATTTATTTCTAGTTTCATACATTTGTGATCTGAGAAGCTGCTTGGTACAATTTCAATATTTTGAATTTACTGAGGTTGTTTCTGTGGCCTAATATATAATCAATTCTTGAAAATGTTCCATGTGCACTTCAGAAGATTGTGTATCCTGTTGCTTTTGGGTGGAGTGTTCTGTAGATGTCTGTTAGGTCCATCTGTTCTAATACGTTGTTCAGTGCCTCTGTCTCTTTACTTATTTTCTGTCTGGTTGATCTGTCCTTTGGAGTGAGTGGAGTGCTGAAGTCTCCTAAAATGAATGCATTGCATTCTATTTCCCCCTTTAATTCTGTTAGTATTTGTTTGACATATGTAGGTGATCCTGTGTTGGGTGCATAGATATTTATAATAGTTAAATCCTCTTGTTGGGCTGACCCTTTTATCATTATGTAATGTCCTTCTTTGTCTCTTGTGACTTTGTTTGTTTTGAAGTCTATTTTATCTGATACAAGTACTGCAACTCCTGCTTTTTTCTCACTATTAGTTGCATGAAATATCTTTTTCCATCCCTTTACTTTCAGTCTGTGTATGTCTTTGGGTTTGAAGTCAGTGCCTTGTAGGCAACATAGAGATGGGTCTTGTTTTTTTTATCCATTCAGTAACTATATCTTTTGATTGGTGCTTTCAGACCATTTACATTTAGAGTGATTATCGATAGGTATGTACTTATTGCCATTGCAGGCTTTAGATCTGTGGTTACCAAAGATTCAAGGGCAAGTCCCTTACTATCTGTCTAATTTAACTTCTTCCTATACTATTACAAACACAACCTAAAGGTTCTTTGTTTTTTTTTTCCTCCTTTTTCTTCCTCCTCCATTCTTTGTGTTATGAATCATATTCTGTACTCTTTGTCTTCCCTTCGATGACATCTATTTAGCCTTAGGAATACTTCCATCTGTAGGAGTCACTCCAAAATGCACTGTAGGGGTGGTTTGTAGGAGGTAAATTCTCTCAGCTTTTGCTTATCTGAACATTGTTTAATCCCTCCTTCAAATTTAAATGATAACCTTGCTGGGTAAAGTATTCTTGGTTCAAGGCCCTTCTGCTTCATTGCATTAAATATATCATGCCACTCCCTTCTGGCCTGTAAGGTTTCTGTTGAGAAGTCTGATGATAGCCTGATGGGTTTTCCTTTGTATGTATGTTTTTTCTCTCTCTAACTGCTTTCAAAAGTCTGTCTTTATCCTTGATCTTTGCCATTTTAATTATTATGTGTCTTGATGTTTTCTTCCTTGGGTCCCTTGTGTTGGGAGATCTGTGCACCTCCATGGCTTGAGAGACTATCTCCTTCCCCAGATTAGGGAAGTTTTCAGCAATTACCTCCTCAGTGACACTTTCTATCCCTTTTTCTCTCTCTTCTTCTTCTGGTACCCCTATACCGCGAATATTGTTGTGTTTGGATTGGTCACACAGTTCTCTCAATGTTCTTTCATTCTTAGAGATCCTTTTTTTCTTTCTGTGCCTCAGCTTCTTTGTATTCCTCTTCTCTAATTTCTATTCCATTTACTCTCTCTTCTACTACATCTAATCTGCTTTTAAGTCCCTCCATTGTATGTTTCATTTCAGATGTGGTATTTCTTAATGATTGAATCTCCATCCTAAATTCGTTCCTGAGGTCTTCCAATATTTTTCTGTACCTCCATAAGCATGTTTATGATTTTTATTTTGAACTGTCTTTCAGGAAGATTGTTGAGTTCGGTTTCATTTGGCCCTCTTTCTGGGGTTTGTGAGATTTTTGTCTGAACCATATTCTTTTGATGTTTCATTTTTCTGTGTGGTGCCCACTAGTGTGCCGAAACTCCAGTCTCTGGAGCTGCTCAGCCCCTAGAGTGAGGTTGGGGGTCGTAGGGGAGAGGAGCTGGTGCCTGGGGGGAGGAAAGATCTATTCCTGCTTCACGTCTGCAGTGTCTGTCTCCAGTGTCAGAGTCCGTGGGCCAAGCACACACGGGTAAACGTCTGTACTTTGCCTCTCAGACAAGGCCTCCCTCTGGCTGCCCTGACGCCTGCACAGTGACTGCGGGTTTGCGAGCAGGTGCCTGCAGGCCAGTAAAAAGGCTTGGCAGGCTGTGTGTCACTGTCACAGTGGGGGCCTCAGAGCTGAGTAGGCAGCCAGGGGGTGGACCATCTGAAGCTCCCCAAACTTCCCAACCAGCTGGGCAGAGTGTGCCCAGGCAACCTTGTCCAGCTCTCCCTTCTCCCGCACAGCAAGCTCCGTTCAAACCTCGCCCCTGCAGCAGCCCTCTCGTTGGCAGGAAGCCTCCCAGATTCCCTGGCTTTCCTCCGACACAGTGCGGCCGGGTGTGGATCCCTTCTTCCACAAACAGCCGGAATGTCAATTTCGAAAGCACTCTGCCTGTCCAAGCTCCCCAACCCCCAGGGCACCACACACTATAGGATTCTGCTCACAAAGCACATGTCCAGGGCTAGGTGTCCAGCAGCTCCAGGGTTTCACCCCCTCCCCGCGCTCTGTTTCTCTTCCTCCTGCTGGTGAGCTGGGGTGGGGGAGGGCTTGGGTCCCACCAGATAAAGGCTTTCCTACGTTACCCTGTTTCATGAGGTCTGCTCTGTTCATGAGATCTGTCTGCAGTCTGGTTCAGCATTCTTTCTTGTTCCTGTTTTACGGTTAGTTGTATTAATTAACTATATTTTTGTTACAATTTGTCGTTTTGGGAGGAGCTCTCCATCTTACCTCTCATGCCATCATCTTGCAAGTCCTGATTTGTCTTTTTATATTGACTAGATATAGGTGAAAAAATTTTTAAATAGTTGTTTTTCTGTTTTGCATTTATGTAGTAAAATTTTCATTTGTTCTGAGATATCTTTTACTACGTCTACTAGAAAAAAAATGTCTCTACCAGAAGTCCATTTCAAATTTGTTCTACTTTATTTTTTTAAATCATTCCACTTTTTTTCATTGAACCATTTATTCATCTCGTATTATGCTGATGAACTGCTATGAATTGAGGCTCTAAATTTATTCCTTCCCTCCAAACAGCTAACGAACCTCACTAATACCATTTCTTCAATAATCCTCTTGCTGATTTGTGATGTCCCTTCTAAGCATATATGTGTGTTATAACTGAAATATAAACTATTATTCTGAATTTAAAAGAAAATCATGAATGACAGTAATAAACAAGATTTCATCTTTAAATTTTACTGAATTTAACAGATTTACATTTGTAACTCAAAGGATAACAACTACAATGCAATACACCCAAAATATGGAGGTTTCAAAATATAAAGTTGTGTTTTGTTTTTTTTATCTGCCACAATCACTCCAAAGCCCGTTCTTTGCAAAGGTTAAACACATGTGCCTTAGCTATACAATCAAGTAGGAAACACACTGTAGCCCTGCCATCACAGAACAATTTCACATAAAACTGCTTTTCTCTGGCTGCGTTTCAGTTAGTCCCTCTCAGGTCATTGTCTTTAACCACGAGAGCAGCTACCTGAGTAATCTCTTAAGTTCTTCGTACTACACTGCCAATGTTGGAATACACATCCCAACCTACTTAAAAAAAAAAGCTATTTTAAACAACTACAGAACTCAATTATACTATTTAAATAACGGAAGACCTAAGTTGTACTTTTATCCAAACAGGTTGGAATTTTAGAGAATTCACAACATTTCACATCTTACAACAGCTGGAAATCCCAAAGTATTATTTCAGCTTAATACCTCTATGCTTTCAACTGGCTGGAATGGTATCTAGAGACTGAAGCAAGCACTCAGGCTAGAACACCCTTTCCTACTGTTAAACTTGCCTGCTGACTCATACCTTCCCTACCACACATTATTAAATGGTTTTGCATAATCTTTTTCATATCAAAGGCTCATCACACCTTAGACAACCTCATTAGGCTTCCAAACAAGCTGATATAGAAAGATAAAGCTGTCAACTTCACAGATTCTAAATATAAAAAAGTGAAAGAAAATTTTAAGAAATTATGTAGGTAAGTTTTTTCTTTTATGATGGGGAGAGGAAGGTGGGAGACAGAGAAAAAAGGTAAAAGGAGAGGGAGAAAAAGATAAGAACAAGAGAGGACAAGATAATAGAAGAAAAAGGAAATGCAGAAAAAAATACAGAAAGGCAAAGTAGGAGTTTCTGATTTATCTGCTATGAACACCTTGTATTAACACGAGCACGGTGAGCAAATACTTCTCTCTTCATATTTTACTGGAAACTATCTTTTGTCTTGTTTTAGACAAGATGATCCACATTTTAAAAATACAAGTTTAAAGAAGTAGATGTAATAAACCAATGCAGGTATTTGGGGGCCAGAGAGAGTCTGCCTATAGTAATAACTAGAAGGAGGTTAGGAAATGGTGATTAACTGTGTTAAGACTTGCCATTTAACACAACTGAAGAGAGACCATGACATAAACTGCCTGCCAATATTCAAGCGTGTACTCCTTATCATCATAAGATCTCCTTATCATAATATGTGATACATACAATGTTACATATCAATAGTTGTGCATATTATGAAACTCTCCAGAGAGGAAAAGCGTTAAAAATAAAAACTGCGGCTAAAGGTGGCACCCAAGACATCTGGATAGGAATAAGAACGGTAGACCATCAAAAAAAGAAAAAAAGGGAGCTTTCTTTCTGTTTGCAGTTTCCTCACATTCATTTTATATTAGATAAACTTTTTGGAGTCTCTATTTTGTTTTGAGAAAACTCTAAAAATTCCCTAGGAGGAAGAAGTAGTAAAAGAAAGTAAAACTTTACTGCTCTCCAAGAGAGTTATCAGATATATTTTTTTAAACAATTGAGATAGCTATAAAAGCATAAACGTTTAGTGAATCTTGAATTCTCTGGAAATAGTCAAGAAGGAAATCACATCTTCCCCAAATTAAGCCTTAAGGATTACAGCGAAGTGCATAGGTTGTCAATATGCCACACTTCCCCCATACTTTGTCCTCAACAAGAAGCCAAGCTACACCAGTCTGACATGTCATAATTTCTAGAGGTTAAAAATTAAAAAGTTCAGGGCTTTTCCAAGATGGCGGTGTGAGACGTGAGACGGCGAGCTCCTCCCAAAATCACAAATAGTACAAAAATATAGTTAATAAATACAACTAACCTTAAGACAGCAATAAGAAAGAAGGCTGAATCTGATTGCATACAGACCTCACAAACAGAGCAGACTTCAAGAAATGGTAACGTAGGAAAGCCTTCATCTGGCGGGACCCAAGCCCTTCCCCCACCCCAGCTCACCAGCAGGAGGAAGAGAAACAGAGCGCGGGGAGGGGGTGAAACCCTGGAGCTGCTGGACACCTAGCCCTGGACATGTGCTTTGTGAGCAGAATCCTATAGTGTGTGGTGCCCTGGGGGTTGGGGAGCTTGGACAGGCAGAGTGCTTTCGAAATTGACATTCCGGCTGTTTGTGGAAGAAGGGATCCACACCCGGCCGCACTGTGTCGGAGGAAAGCCAGGGAATCTGGGAGGCTTCCTGCCAACGAGAGGGCTGCTGCAGGGGCGAGGTTTGAACGGAGCTTGCTGTGCGGGAGAAGGGAGAGCTGGACAAGGTTGCCTGGGCACACTCTGCCCAGCTGGTTGGGAAGTTTGGGGAGCTTCAGATGGTCCACCCCCTGGCTGCCTACTCAGCTCTGAGGCCCCCACTGTGACAGTGACACACAGCCTGCCAAGCCTTTTTACTGGCCTGCAGGCACCTGCTCGCAAACCCGCAGTCACTGTGCAGGCGTCAGGGCAGCCAGAGGGAGGCCTTGTCTGAGAGGCAAAGTACAGACGTTTACCCGTGTGTGCTTGGCCCACGGACTCTGACACTGGAGACAGACACTGCAGACGTGAAGCAGGAATAGATCTTTCCTCCCCCCAGGCACCAGCTCCTCTCCCCTACGACCCCCAACCTCACTCTAGGGGCTGAGCAGCTCCAGAGACTGGAGTTTCGGCACACTAGTGGGCACCACACAGAAAAATGAAACATCAAAAGAATATGGTTCAGACAAAAATCTCACAAACCCCAGAAAGAGGGCCAAATGAAACCGAACTCAACAATCTTCCTGAAAGACAGTTCAAAATAAAAATCATAAACATGCTTATGGAGGTACAGAAAAATATTGGAAGACCTCAGGAACGAATTTAGGATGGAGATTCAATCATTAAGAAATACCACATCTGAAATGAAACATACAATGGAGGGACTTAAAAGCAGATTAGATGTAGTAGAAGAGAGAGTAAATGGAATAGAAATTAGAGAAGAGGAATACAAAGAAGCTGAGGCACAGAAAGAAAAAAAGGATCTCTAAGAATGAAAGAACATTGAGAGAACTGTGTGACCAATCCAAACACAACAATATTCGCGGTATAGGGGTACCAGAAGAAGAAGAGAGAGAAAAAGGGATAGAAAGTGTCACTGAGGAGGTAATTGCTGAAAACTTCCCTAATCTGGGGAAGGAGATAGTCTCTCAAGCCATGGAGGTGCACAGATCTCCCAACACAAGGGACCCAAGGAAGAAAACATCAAGACACATAATAATTAAAATGGCAAAGATCAAGGATAAAGACAGACTTTTGAAAGCAGTTAGAGAGAGAAAAAACATACATACAAAGGAAAACCCATCAGGCTATCATCAGACTTCTCAACAGAAACCTTACAGGCCAGAAGGGAGTGGCATGATATATTTAATGCAATGAAGCAGAAGGGCCTTGAACCAAGAATACTTTACCCAGCAAGGTTATCATTTAAATTTGAAGGAGGGATTAAACAATGTTCAGATAAGCAAAAGCTGAGAGAATTTACCTCCTACAAACCACCCCTACAGTGCATTTTGGAGTGACTCCTACAGATGGAAGTATTCCTAAGGCTAAATAGATGTCATCGAAGGGAAGACAAAGAGTACAGAATATGATTCATAACACAAAGAATGGAGGAGGAAGAAAAAGGAGGAAAAAAAAAACAAAGAACCTTTAGGTTGTGTTTGTAATAGTATAGGAAGAAGTTAAATTAGACAGATAGTAAGGGACTTGCCCTTGAATCTTTGGTAACCACAGATCTAAAGCCTGCAATGGCAATAAGTACATACCTATCGATAATCACTCTAAATGTAAATGGTCTGAAAGCACCAATCAAAAGATATAGTTACTGAATGGATAAAAAAAACAAGACCCATCTCTATGTTGCCTACAAGGCACTGACTTCAAACCCAAAGACATACACAGACTGAAAGTAAAGGGATGGAAAAAGATATTTCATGCAACTAATAGTGAGAAAAAAGCAGGAGTTGCAGTACTTGTATCAGATAAAATAGACTTCAAAACAAACAAAGTCACAAGAGACAAAGAAGGACATTACATAATGATAAAAGGGTCAGCCCAACAAGAGGATTTAACTATTATAAATATCTATGCACCCAACACAGGATCACCTACATATGTCAAACAAATACTAACAGAATTAAAGGGGGAAATAGAATGCAATGCATTCATTTTAGGAGACTTCAGCACTCCACTCACTCCAAAGGACAGATCAACCAGACAGAAAATAAGTAAAGAGACAGAGGCACTGAACAACGTATTAGAACAGATGGACCTAACAGACATCTACAGAACACTCCACCCAAAAGCAACAGGATACACAATCTTCTGAAGTGCACATGGAACATTTTCAAGAATTGATTATATATTAGGCCACAGAAACAACCTCAGTAAATTCAAAATATTGAAATTGTACCAAGCAGCTTCTCAGATCACAAATGTATGAAACTAGAAATAAATTACACAAAGAAAACGAAAAAGCACACAGACACATGGAGGCTTAATAACATGCTCCTAAATAATCAATGGATCAATGGCCAAATAAAAACAGAGATCAAGCAATATATGGAGACAAATGAGAACAATAATTCAACACCACAAAATCTGTGGGATGTAGCGAAAGCTGTGCTAAGAGGGAAATATATTGCAGTACAGGCCTACCTCAGGAAAGAAGGACGATCCCAAAAAGAACAGTCTAAATTCACAATTAATGGAACTAGAAAAGGAAGAACAATTGAGGCCCAAAGTCAGTAGAAGGAGGGACATAATAAAGATTAAAGCAGAAATAAATAAAATTGAGAAGAATAAAACAAGAGAAAGAATCAATGAAAGCAGGAGCTGGGTCGTTGAGAAAATAAACAAAATAGATAAACTCCTAGCCAGACTTATCAAGAAAAAAAGGGAGTCTACACACATAAACAGAATCAGAAATGAAAAAGGAAAAGTCACTAAAGATACCACAGAAATACAAACAATTATGAGAGAACACTATGAAAAACTTTATGGTAACAAACTGGATAACCTAGAAGAAATGGACAACTTTCTAGAAAAATACAACCTTCCAAGGCGGACCGAGGAAGACACAGAAAATCTGAATAGACCAATTACCAGGAAAGAAATTGAATTGGTAATCAAAAAACTACCTAAGAACAAAACACCTGGACCAGATGGTTTCACCGCTGAATTTTATCAAACATTTACTGAAGACCTAATACCCATCCTCATTAAAGTTTTCCAAACGGTAGAAGAGGAGGGAATACTCCCCAAATCCTTCTATGAGGCCAACATCACTCTAATACCAAACCAGGCAGAGACGCCACAAAAAAAGAAAATTACGGACCAATATCCCTGATGAACATCGATGCAAAAATACTCAACAAAATATTAGCAAACCGAATTCAAAAATACATCAAAAAGATCATCCATCATGATCAAGTGGGATTCATCCCAGGGATGCAAGGATGGTACAACATTTGAAAATCCATCAACATGATCCACTACACCAGCAAAAAGAAGGGACAAAAACCACATGATCATCTCCATAGATGCTGAAAAAGCATTCGACAAAATTCAACATCCATTCATGATAAAAACTCTCAACAACATGGGTATAGAGGGCAAGTATCTCAACATAATAAAGGCCATATATGACAAACCCACAGCCAACATTATACTTAACAGCGAGAAGCTGAAAGCTTTTCCTTTAAGATCGGGAACAAGACAAGGATGCCCACTCTCCCCACTTTTATTCAACATAATACTGGAGGTCCTAGCCATGGCAATCAGACAACACAAAGAAATAAAAGGCATCCAGAT
>JAVSCE010004129.1:0-15896 GCA_032199065.1 Smutsia gigantea | reverse complement strand
TTTTTCAGCATCTATGGAGATGATCATGTGGTTTTTGTTCTTCTTTTGTTGATGTGGTGGATGATGTTGATGGATTTTCGAATGTTGTACCATCCTTGCATCCCTGGGATGAATCCCACTTGATCATGGTGTATGATCGTCTTGATGTATTTTTGAATTGGGTTTGCTAATATTTTGTTGAGTATTTTTGCATCTATGTTCATCAGGGATATTGGTCTGTAATTTTCTTTTTTGGTGAGGTCTTTGCCTGGTTTTGGTATTAGAGTGATGCTGGCTTCATAGAATGAGTTTGGAAGTATTCCCTCCTCTTCTATTTTTTGGAAAACTTTAAGGAGAATCGGTGTTATTTCTTCTCTATATGTCTGGTAGAATTCAGAGGTGAATCCATCAGGCCCGGGGTTTTGTTCTTGGGTAGTTTTTTGATTACCAATTCGATTTCGTCACTGGTGATTGGTCTGTTTAGTTTTTTCTGTTTCTTGCTTGGTCAGTCTTGGAAGGTTGTATTTTTCTAAGAAGTTGTCCATTTCTTCTAGGTTTTCCAGCTTGTTAGCATATAGATTCTCATAATATTCTCTTATGATTCTTTGTATTTCTGTGGGGTCCGTCATGATTTTTCCTTTCTCATTTCTGATTGTGTTTATGTGTGTAGATCCTCTTTTTCTCTTAATGAGTCTGGCTAGGGGTTTATCTATTTTGTTTATTTTTCAAAGAACCAGCTCTTCGTTTCATTGATTTTTTCTATTGTTTTATTCTTCTCAATTTTATTTATTTCTTCTCTGATCTTTATTATGTCCCTCCTTCTGGTGACTTTGGGCCTCATTTGTTCTTCTTTTTCCAATTTCAGTAATTGTGTCTTTAGACTATTCATTTGGGAATGTTCTTCTTTCTTTAAATAGGCCTGGATTGAAATATACTTTCCTCTTAGAACTGCCTTTGCTGCGTCCCACAGAAGTTGTGGCTTTGTGTTGTTGTTGTCATTAGTCTCCATATATTCTTTGATTTCTGCTTTGATTTGGTCGTTAACCCATTGATTAATTAGGAGAGTGTTGTTAAGTCTCCATGTATTTGTGAGCCATTTTGATTTCTTTCTAAAATTTATTTCTAGTTTTATACCTTGGTGATCTGAGAAGTTGGTTGGTAGGATTTCAATATTTTTGAAATTACTGAGGTTCTTTTTGTGGCCTAGTATGTGGTCTATTCTGAAAAATGTTCCATGTGCACTTGAGAAGAATGTGTATCCTGTTGCTTTTGGGTGTAGAGTTCTGTAGATGTCTGTTAGGTCTATCTGTTCTAGTGTGTTGTTCAGTGCCTCTGTGTCTTTACTTTTATTTTCTGTCTGGTTGATCTGTCCTCTGGAGTGAGTGGTGTGTTGAAGTCTCCTAAGATGAATGCATTGCTGTCTATTTCCTCCTTTAATTCTGTTAGTATTTGTCTCACATATGCTTGCTCTCCTGTGTTGGGTGCATATATATTTATAATGGTTATATCTTCTTGTTGGACTGACCCCTTTATCATTATGTAGTGTCCTTCTTTATCTTTTGCTGCTTTCTTCGTTTTGAAGTCTATTTTGTCTGATACAAGTACTGCAACACCTGCTTTTTTCTCTTTGTTGTTTGCATGAAATATCTTTTTCCATCCCTTCACTTTTAGTCTGTGTATATCTTTGGATTTGAGGTGAGTTTCTTGTAGGCAGCATATAGATGGGTCTTGCTTTTTTATCCATTCTGTTACTCTGAGTCTTTTGATTGGTGCATTCAGTCCATTTACATTTAGGGTGATTATTGATAGGTATGTACTTATTGCCATTGCTGGCTTTAGATTCGTGGTTACCAAGGGTTCAAGGGTTGCTTCTTTACTATCTAACAATCTAACTTAACTTTCTTGTTAAGTTATTGTAAACACAGTCTGATGTTTCTTTCTTTCTCTCCCTTCTTATTCCTCCTCCTCCATTCTTTCTATAATAGGTGTTTTATTCTTTGCCTTTAGTTAGAATTTGGATGGTCTGCTTTCTTTGCTATGATTTTATTTTCTCTGGTGACATCTTTTTAGCCTTAGGTGTGCTTCCATCTAGAGCAGTCCATTTAAGATATCCTGTAGTGGTGGTTTATGAGAGGCAAACTCTCTCAACTTTCGTTTGTCTGGAAATTGTTTAATCCCTCCATCATATTTAAATGATAATCGTGCTGGATACAATATTCTTGGTTCGAGGCCCTTCTGTTTCATTACGTTAAATATATCATGCCATTCTCTTCTGGCCTGTAAGGTTTCTGTTGAGAAGTCTGATGATAGTCTGATGGGTTTTCCTTTGTAGGTGATCTTTTTTCTCTCTCTAGCTGCCTTTAATACCCTGTCTTTATCTTTGATCTTTGCCATCTTAATTATTATGTGTCTTGGTGTTGTCTTCCTTGGGTCCCTTGTGTTGGGAGATCTATGAGCTTCGGTGGACTGCGAGACTACTTCCTTCCCCAGCGAGGGAAAGTTTTCAGCAATTATTTCTTCAAAGACACTTTCTATCCCTTTTTCTCTCTCTTCTTCCCCTGGTACTCCTATAATGCGAATATTGTTCCGTTTGGATTGGTCACACAGTTCTCTTAATATTCTTTCATTCCTAGAAATCCTTTTATCTCTCTCTGCCTCAGCTGCTCTGTACTCCTGTTCTCTGTTTTCTATTCCATTAACAGTCTCTTGCATCTCATCCATTCTGCTGTTAAGCCCGTCGATCGCTTGTCTTATTTCTGTATTGTCTTTCCTCAGTTCCCTCACTTCCTCCCTCAGCTCTTGCACATTTCTCTGTAGGTCCATCAGCATGGTTATGACTTTTATTCTGAATTCTTTTTCAGGAGGCTGTGCATTTCCATCCCTTCAGACTCCCTCTCTGGGGTTGTCTGGTTGATTTTGGTCTGAACCATATTCCTCTGTCTTTTCATGGCTGTATAATTTGGTCACTGATATTTGCCACGTATGTCAGCTGGGCTCTTTAAGACCGCCTCTTGGGGTGCCGAGTCCTCTCGGGTGTAGCTGCACGCTGTGCGCTTTCCTGTGTATTCTCGTCTCTCTTTTAGGAATAGATGTATTTTCTGTGTTTTCGTAGATAAATATAGTGTTGGGAGGAGATTTCTGCCGCCCTGCTCACACCGCCATCTTCCCGGAAGTTGATGACAAATATCTTTTAAAGCTTCACTAAAAAGAAGGAAACTGGTCATCACAAAGGAAGTATTAGGTTGGGTTTGGTGGGTGTTTTTAAAATGTAGTGACTACAGCATTTTTCTATTTTGACCAAACAGCCGCATTTGACAGGGTGCAGTTGAAAAGGAAAGGGGAGAACATGATTGGCATAGCCAGGGCACAGGAGGACGGAGGGAGCACGGCTGCAGTGCTCACACTTGGGGTGGCCAACAGATGGAATTGTGGGTGTGTGTAGGTTGTTTTATTTATATTTGTTGGGGAATTGAAGGCATTAGTTTATTTTTTCTGAAGAGGCAAGATCTTTAAATATTTGAATTCATTCAAGGTATTTGGGGGCACTGAATGTGAAATACAAAACTAAGAAACAGAATGGAAAATTACCAAGTAAGCTGTTAGGGCAGAATCAAAATCCTTCCCTTCTAAAGCAGGTTTTAATCAAATCGATTCATTTTTCTTTTAATATACATGAAATAATATGGTAAGTGGATGTATATATTCGATTATTATTTTCCAAACTCCCTGAATTTCTTAATGATTTATTGAGTTGTAGTTAGGAAACGGCAGTGTGGTAAATGCCATTAAACTTTTGCTCATTGTAATGTGAAAATGTAGTTTGGAGAAGCACGTGTAGCATTTATTTGAAGAATAATGGAGATTTGAGAAGCATGTAAGTAGATGTCACACCTGTTCTCTCATCTTGAAAGCCTTTTTCTTTGTTTCTGTTTTTTGGTACTAGGTGAAAGATTCTGGAACTCCTCAAGAGCCAAAGGAGTTCAGGTTGTCAAAAGGCCAACACTTTGACATGATGAATATGAACATTCCCAAAGGCAAAATTTCCATTGTAGAGGCATTGACACTTCTCAATAATCACAAACTTTATCCAGAAAAATGGACTGCTGAAAAAATAGCAGAAGAATACCATCTAGAACCAAAAGATGTAAATTCCCTTCTCAAATATTTTGTTACCTTTGAAGTCAAAATCTTTCCTCCTGAAGACGAGAAAGCAATACAATCAAAATGAAGAAAATCTTGGAATTACTTTTACTATATATACTCCCATTCCCATACCTTGTTTCTTATTTTTAGCATATATAAATTACTGAATGTTTAAAGCTTCCTCATTGTGAAAGCATGCTATTTATTGAGCTCTGCTGAATTTTTAGGATTGTTGTTTGAATGAATTTTTTTAATCACATGTATAAATATATTTAAATAAAAGGGTTAATGCATTATTTTAGGTACACCATATCATCAGCTTTTAAATTGGTCATATGGCTTCTTGGGAAATGTCCTGAATTTAACATTGAGTTCTACTTTCCAACTCAAGTAGTTAGTTTATTTTTGCTATAGAACAGTGAAATACCAGCTCTCCTGGCTCTTAAGACTGACATTTTCTTGCTAGGGAAATGGATACTTGACAGTGAGGCAGAATAACAGTGTTTTATAAAACAGACAGGAGACTGGAAACAAAATTAATAGAAAATACATTTTATTTCTTCATATGTTATGAACTGGAACTTATTTTGGTTTGAATTGGTTTTATGTATGGTATAACTTAAATTGTAAAAATGAGCTGATGTTTATATAATTTTAGCAGTCTGCTCTGACAAATGAACAGGTAAGTCAGAAAGCTTTCAGAGAGGTGGTGATGGGAGCTACCTGAAAAAATTACTTCCCTCCAGACTTTGAGAAGTATAGGAAAATTTTAGAGAATAGTTAAATCAACCATGGCAAATGAAATTTGGTGACCAAAGATGCATATATTTTCTTACTCCAATGCTGGTTGAAAGAAGAGGGAAAAATAGCAAGTAGAAGCATAAAATGTGATCATTTTGAAAGGAACCTGGGAAAATGCTGCTTCAGCCATTTAACCAGCTTAGGAGCACAAGGTGTACCAGTACTAGGACCTTGAGTGGGGTTGTGTAAGATTAGCTCTGTCATACTACTACCTACTTTACTTAAATCTAAGGGGTACTGTGAAGATAGTAAGGTTACAAAGGACTCAACAAATACAACTTATTTTTTGGAGTTGAGAACAGAGGCCAGGGGGTGGTTTCATGGCCTATTTAAGATAATTCTGTTATAACATAGCCAGGCCCAGAATTCAGGTTTTCCAAATCCCGGTGGTGTGTTTTCTCTGCTGTGCCAAAAAAGAAGCATATCTCAGAGGTGAAACTGTGACTTGTAGGAATACTGGGAATGTAGTAAGAAAAAATTCCAGGTTATCAGTGTTTTTCTGAGGGAAGACAGACATTCCCTACCTCCCAGGGATTCCCTTGGAAATGGTATGGAAGATGCCGAGGAATTCAGAATGACAGTGGGATGAGGAAGCATTCGTAATGCTTCGGAAAAAAAAATTGAGATGGGAAATTTTTAAGCTTGTGTTCAGTTGCATTATGTGAATAAACTATACCTCGTTTATGTTAGGCTCAAAACAGTTCTTTTAAGAAAGCAACTCTATAAAATTGCAATTTTAAAAACTGGCAAATTAATCAGATTTTTCCTTTATCAAATAAAGGTCAATACTTGAATCATTAATACTGCTTTTTCTGAGCCATCTTCCCTATTCAGATCTACACCGTGGTTAGATGTCTGTAATACGGCTATTGTTACATTGTGTCACATGATAAAATACTTACCACATCATTCATTGGCCTATTAATGCTTTCTATTACATGTTGGAAGGCACTTGGGTACTTCTCACAGGAAGCAAGTTTAGATTTCACAACACTTGGGTGTAGATCTCAGCATCACCACTAGCCATGTGATCTTGACTGTGTCTTCAACTGTATATATAAGACAAATATATAAGCAAAGCAGCCAACATAAATCAACAGGCAGTCCAGAAGTAAGCCTGGGGGCATCATGGGAACTGGGAAGGCAGCTAACCCTGGGAGGGAAGAGGTGGCATCAGAGATGGCTGGTGATGTCAACTGTGAGATGTAATTACTAATATCTTAAAAGCAATTACGGTACTAGGCACTGATCTAGGTGCTGTACGTGTATTAACTTGCTTAAACTTTGCCACAGACGTATGAGGATAAATACTATTAACCATATTTTACAGGGAAAATTGAAGCATGGACATGTAACTTCAGAGATAACCGAATTAAGTGTTGGAACCTAGATTTAAACCTTAGTATGTTAGTTTCAAAACCACTAACTCCTAACCAAAGCTCCTAACTGCTGTGTTGATTCTCTGGGATTAGAGGAATTAAGATGGCATACAACTGAAGTGTCTTGAATAAACTAGGAGGTAGGGTCATTCTAACCATAAAAAGCACTGATGTAGGTCTTGAAGGCCACCTGGAATCTAAATGCATGTCTTTTAGCCCCACTCTGTCAACATGTAGTATCTCACTATGAACCACTCAGGAATGACTCCTGTCTGCTAGAGGGCTTTGCTTGGCCCCAAATATTGCTTGTTTTTGTGCATACATTCCCTTCTCATGCCCTTAAACACACATGCTCCCAAGACAAGGAGGGTGGGGCACTGCTGAACAATCAGTGGTAGTGTGAGGAGGAAGCTCTGTACCCATATGTGGCGGGACTGAAAAACGGCTCAGTGCACCTTGAATTAGGGTGGTGCTTCAAGATAGCTTACTGGGTACAAGTTGGAAGTATATAAGAAACGAGCATGTATATAGGATTAAAATGGTTTTATGCATCTTAAATAGTCATCACTCATTGTTTTGACAGCTACTCTGTCCTGATAAACACCAATCCATTAGTTTAAGAGAAGGAATGTTTATCTGGATGCTCCATTTCTTCTGCTTTAGGAATAATAAGACCAATTACTTAGAAGGAGAAACGATGAAATATCAGAAGTACTTGGATCTCAATCCCTATAGAAAAACCAAAGCTTTACATTCAGAGCATTTGGACCACTAATTCCATCACTTTTCTTTGTCATTGCACTCCAGCAATACAACTATGTCTTGAGAAAGCAGGTGAGTAGACTTGTAGATGGGGCACTCACCAGGTAGAAGAAAAGAATCCTGAAGAGCAGAGATGAAGTTCTGTATTTTTTTTTTATGATGTTGCAAAGTGTAGTAGGTGACACCCAAATTGCTTCCTCCTTGCTTCCTGTGAGGAAAAAGTCAACAGCTAGATCATTATCAAAAGGAGCAATTTAGGGACAAAAATATGGTCAAAATGGGATAAGCCAGTACTTGGGAGTTAAGTAATTCCTGAGATGAATAGATAACAGTGTACAGTCTTGATGAGTAGGAAAACTTCCTGGTTGCATGTAGGAACAGAATCATTGGAAAGGTTGTCTAATTGTGAAAGAAGAGAGCCACAATAATGTCACCTGACTAAGAGCTCTGCTTATGGCTCCAAAGAATGTAAACTAATACAAGGATTTATGTGTAGGATTGATTCCTGACAACTACATCTGGAAGTAGAGGCCACTGAAGAAGAAAGTAAACATTTATTTCTAAAATAAGCCTCAGACTTTTTCATTATTCCAGAAAAATAAGTATTGAGTACATTTAATAGGTATGTGTTTGGTAGTAAACATTCTATGTGGAGATAATGATTTTGAGTAATTTTGCTCTGGTGGTGTACTTTGCAACACTGAAGTATGGAAAATTTCACAGATTTTTCTTTTAAAGTCTTCTTGCACTTCAAGGTAAGCATAGTGCAAATTATCCAATAATTTAATTGAACTGTGTAATGAATATGATTACTTTTATTTTAGAAGTATCTATAAGTTCCTTTCATTTTTCAGTGATGATTGTTACATAACAGTATGTTTTCGTGTAATATTTAAATTTTATTTTTCTTTTAGTTTACTTTGTTTCAATATATGGCATTATGATTTCAGTTTATGAGTTGGTAAGTATATAAACATGCTATTTTTTAATTATCTGAATAAGAAAACATAAATGGGCTCCTATTTATTATTTAGGTTATGATTAGTGAAGGGAAAGTCTTGCATTGAGTTTGCAGCTCCCATTAACTCTATTCATTGCTCCTTAGGCCATCATGCCCTCATTACTCAATTATTACTAATCAGTCTTCCTGCTCCTGGTGCTGGTCTACAACTGATGCTTATTGGTTCAGATAAGGAGCTTGGAAATAGAAAATACACTTAAAATTTGTCTGGTAGAAGGAAAGGAGCGGGGAGAGAGATTAGTTTTGCCTTACAAACATCCGAGAAAAACTGCAACTTTCCCAAAGTATATGAGTATATGAGTACCTTTGTATGACAAAGTATGATTACCTTTGCTCCTCTTAGGTTATTTTGTTGTTGCTGTTACATTTTTTTCATTGAATTCTTTTATCTTACATTCTCCCCCTTCCAAGGATTATGCTTTTGGTTTCCCTATATTTACAAGTTTAGAGGACCTAGAATGTCTTGTATTGCTAGAGCCTATCTTACATCACGTTCTGTCTTGAGACTCTCTACAGTCTTGCTGTTTGCTTCATGATGAATCAATGCTGGCCTCTGAGGTGCACACACAGGGTTCTGCACGGTTTCCTTAGTGATGGGATGCTGATAGAAGCTCTCAAATGCTGATTAATAACTTTCATACCACAGGCATCTCAAGGGCCCAGAGAAGAATGGTCAGCTCCTTAACATGGGACGCCTAAAGACAGGCACCAAAAGCTCTTTCATCTCTTGACGACATCTTGTTATGTTTATAAGGGCACATTGGTTGGTTGTTTGCTGACAGTAAAAGCAAGGAGACTGAGCAAGAAAGGGGTGGTGGAAGGCTTTGCTTCGAGGGGAGGGACGTGGGTTATAGCATCCTTTGCCAAAGCTTGCTCTCATTAAATGGTCTTGCCTGTCATGTCATCTGTATCTATGATGCTGGTGTATTTCCCATGTATAATAAATACATCTAAGCATCCTCGAAAAGTAAGAAAAGGACTCTGATATATGTACTTGTTTTTCCATCGGACTAGCTTCTGACACACCGAAACCTCTTGACTTAGTTTTACAGTCATGTCCTGAAAGTATTCCTGGCACATTGTTCCTGTTCTATTCTTTGTTAACAGCATTCAAAGTTTCCAAAGTTATTTCTCTGGTTCTAATGCTTATGTATTTGATTTAACAATTGTAATTACAACACAATCAAATAAATATTTCTTACCATTCTTCAAGGCTCAGCTATTGACTTTCTTCAGGCAGAATTAATCAATCACACAGGTTGGGTTTCAGACAAAGACATAAGATTCTGGCAAATTTGTCCACCTTCTTCCCCATAGTGAACAGTTTTGAAGGAGAGGACTTCCAGTGGCCACACATCATAATGAGCTTTTCCTGGACTTTTCTCCTTCCCAGCCGACTGTGGAAGAATATCTTTTTAAACAGACACCCTATCAGTCAGACCTTGGAGGCTGTACAGAGCCCTCCAAACAATTACGGGTATGAAAGATGAAGAATAGCCTCCCTCCACCCTGTCTGGTCTATTAACTAAGGATTTGGGGGCCAGAGGGTTGGCCTATATTTTGTTCTGGCCTATTTGAAATATCAAAGAATGAGACAAAGCAATTGGACACCATAGTATTAGAAACTTCATTCTTCAAAAGATGAAGGTGGAACAGCAAGCTAATTGATCGTTCATGGTTTAAAAACATTCCTTCCCCATTGTCAAGTAGGAGAGAGGAGGTCAAGACTGCTTTTGAAAAGAAAAATAGGAAACATTGGCAAGAATTTGAAGAATATAGTATGAATTCTGTTTTTCCTTGGATATTTCAAGAATAGCGTTTGCATATATCAGTACTTTTATTTATTACTGTAAAAGAAGAAAATGATAATTTTTGAAGAAGGGCAAGCTACAGATGAAAATTCAACTGTGAAGTTTCTGAAATAATGCAGATATCTGTGGCAGCCCTGATTTACTTTCACTGTTACGACAGAGGGCAAAGAGAAAAGAGACTAAGCCATTTTCCTCCTCTAGGGCTCAAACTCCTTTCTTGTTTCTTTCCCAGATGTCTTTTTTCTTTTTCTGAAATCTCAAATCTACGTTTGTTTTTTCAATGTAGTGCACAATTTAACAAATTGTTTATCTTCATTCATCATCTTGTGCACTTAGGACCCCATAAACATCTTGTTCCCAGAAGGATTCCAGAAGAAACTGAAGCCACACAGGCTTATTTCTCACTTTACCTCGGAACGACACAATCATATTTTCCAGGTATTTCCATTTTTATCCTATAATGAGGACACTCATTCTAAAATTGCACACAGCCCTGAGCTGTTACATAGCTGGTTCACTTTAACCTGAATAAGGGCTTCAGATTTTCCTGAAATCAGATGCATGCAATGCCTGTTTCAAGGCAGTACATAGCTTGTTACCATCAGAATTCAATGTTTATTTCTCATTGTAAGGAAAAAAGCCCTCTGGCTGTCCAGCCAGCTGCAAATTTTCACTAGTACTGAATAAACATTTCAACCCATAATGAGTCATTGTTGGATGTGATGAAGAAAATGGCATTAGAGACAGAGTAATTTACATCTGTGCTGGCCACTCATTAAAGTTTGTCAGGAAAATATGGGTAAGGCAGAAATAGGTAAGGCAAGAAGATGGCTGTAGTTTTCAAAATATGGAGAGCCTGTTGAAAGTGACTGATGTTACCCTAATGCAGTGGATTGGTGTGCAGAACTCCTGTTCTGTGGCAAGAAAACCTCCCATGGAGATGAAGTTGGATCCCCAAGAACAGGGCCTAAATTTCCACTGTAGGAGTTGACCCCGCAGGACCTATTCCTGCCTTACATTCTAACACCCTCCTATCCTCAAGATGGGAGTTTTAGTCTGGAAGGAGGGCAGTCTGAGGACGATGGCTCCTGGGTCGAAGAGGCCTTGGTCAGCTTCCTTCTAACCTGGGTGGCTCCCCTCGAGGCCCCAGAATTGGTGCCTTTCTCAATGAACCAGCCACCTGGGGCAGACTCCTTTGCAGAGCACCACTAAATTCCAAACTCTCCCAGGTGGTCTAAGAAATCCTTCTCTGGATCCAACCTCAGTTGCCTGGAGAATTGCTTGGGGATAGTATGCCTGAGTCCCCTGCAGTTCTCTGCTACCCTTAAACCACTGGATGCATTTTTCTCAAATCATCTAGTCACCATCCAACAGCTTAGCCAAAATGAGGTCAAGTTGTACAAGCTTAGCTTTTGAGTTTTCCATGAATTCAAAGCTCTGGCTTTGGTGCCAGAAAATCTTGCTAGTATGAAATTGTGCATTTGACTGATGGTGGAATCTGGGGAAAGATCAAAGAGCCTCGGAAGGACCAGTGATGGCATAGATAAGTGGGCTTCCCCAAGAAAGGGAGAAACGGAAGCTTGAGAATCCAGTTAGTAAGCATTGGCTGGAAAGTGCAAAACTTCAGCATTCAGCTTTACTCCTTGGAGCAAGACAAGATTCCACATACTCTCTGAGCTGCCAGTTTCCCTTGTAGCCTCCACGCCCTCTCAGAGAAGAGACAATTTTGCTTAATTTGATATTCACTGGTTAAATTTCTTTAAACTTTACATATCAGAGCAGCATTCTTACCATATACAGAAATGTTGTTCTGAAGATTATTTAAATGAATTTGTCACTTTCACCCAGTGGAAATCATTTAGGGGGTTTTGTTTCCAAAAGAACTTTGGAAAATACTAGCAAAGATCTTTTATTAAAGTGAGGCAAGTGATAAAGGACCAAATCTTTCTAAAATTACAGATAATGAATCACCGGAAAAACTGATGGCTTATGCATATCAGATCTGTGCTTGAAAACATCATTTTGCCAGCAGGCTGTGACTGGAACGTAGAGTAGAAAAAAGATGCAAAAAATCGATGGCGAATGTGTAAAAATGATCAGCCAGATCATTTTTGACAGAAAAGCAAGCCCAGTAACTGCATTTTTTACTTCCCTAGACATTACCAACATTAGATGCTGAAAAAAGACCCTTGTGTAATGGTTCCTAGTGAAAAAAAAAATTAGATTATTTTGGAAGATACTAATATTTACATAAGAAGCCCTTTGTTTTTGCTTATAATGACAAAGCCTTATTTTTAAATAATGGTGTCGGGCTCTTGAAAATGATTTGATTCTTGTATGTGAGGGCATGATTGTTATAAAACCTGAGATAATGAGAGAAGGAAACTATTTTCAAATGTCATATGGGCAAAGGAAACTTTTTTCTTTTTAAAGAAAACATTTTATAAAGCAAAGGGATTCTCTTCCAGGACACTCTCCAACATCCCATTCAATACATCCCCTTTGGGAAATCAGGGCTGCCCCAGGGGGCTTTATTGCGAGTGTCTGTGCTGGCCCCTGTAGGGGAGAAGGATTGTATGCAGTTTTAAAAAGAAAAAGGACTATGATACATGAGTTTTAGATGTTGGTCTTTCAGTCTTGGAAAGGACAGTGGCGCTTTGTATTTCTGCGTTCCCTCTAATATGGAGCTGAGAAAATGACCAGTAAATGGTTTTTGAATGAATGAATGAATGAACAAGCACATTCAGACTAGAGCAGATTTCCAAATAGACAGAATCCAGCATGTATCATGCAAACTGCATTTTTTAAAAATCAGTTAAAAGTTTTTCATTAAAAAAAAATGTTTTGGGACTTCCGGGAAGATGGTGGTGTGAGCAGGGCGGCAGAAATCTCCTCCCAACACTATATTTATCTACGAAAACACCGAAAATACATCTATTCCTAAAAGAGAGACGAGAATACACAGGAAAGCGCACAGCGTGCAGCTACACCCGAGAGGACTCGGCACCCCAAGAGGCGGGTAAGATACGGAGCCGCGACCCGGCGGGAACCGAGCCCTCCCCCACCCCAGCGCACCGGCGGGAGGAGAGGATTCAGAGCCGGGAGGGAGTGGAAGTGCACCCCGCGAAGTAGCCAGCCCCGGGGATCTGTGCGGGGAGCGCTGACCCACATTGCGCAGTGCAGCGGAGATTGGAGAGACAGAGGGGCAGGATCTGAGCGGGGAACGCGCCAGGGTGCTTGCAGCCGGCTCCGGGAAGGAAAAAAAAAAAGCGCGCGCTTTCCTCAGCGGTCTTAAAGAGACAGGAGCCCAGCGGAGGAGCCGGATCGCCCCAGCACACTCAGCCCAGCAGGCTGGGAGTCCTGGGGAGTTTCAGACGCCTTAGCTGGCGACTGAGGAAGCGTAGCCATACTTAACACTTCTCACTGAGATCAGCAGCCTCCTATTCGTTCCCACCCCTGCCAGAGCGATAAAGGGCCCTGCGGAGCGGCACAGTCACAGCTGTTGAATAGTGGGGCAATAGCGCCACCTAGAGCATTCCCACAGAATCTACGTACGGTGGGCATTTTTTTTGTTTTTTTTGTTTTGTTTTGTTTTTGTTTTTTCTTTTCTTTCTTTTTTTTCTTTTTTTCTTTCTTTCTTTCTTTTTCTCTTTTTTTTTCTTCTCTTTTTAAAGTCTTAAAGAGCCCAGCTGACATACGTGGCAACTATCAGTGACCAAATTATACAGCCATGAAAAGACAGAGGAATATGGTTCAGACCAAAATCAACCAGACAACCCCAGAGAGGGAGTCTGAAGGGATGGAAATGCACAGCCTCCCTGAAAAAGAATTTAGAATAAAAGTCATAACCATGCTGATGGACCTACAGAGAAATGTGCAAGAGCTGAGGGAGGAAGTGAGGGAACTGAGGAAAGACAATACAGAAATCAGACAAGCGATCGACGGGCTTAACAGCAGAATGGATGAGATGCGAGAGACTGTTAATGGAATAGAAAACAGAGAACAGGAGTACAGAGCAGCTGAGGAAGAGAGAGATAAAAGGATTTCTAGGAATGAAAGAATATTAAGAGAACTGTGTGACCAATCCAAACGGAACAATATTCGCATTATAGGAGTACCAGGGGAAGAAGAGAGAGAAAAAGGGATAGAAAGTGTCTTTGAAGAAATAATTGCTGAAAACTTTCCCTCGCTGGGGAAGGAAGTAGTCTTGCAGTCCACCGAAGCTCATAGATCTCCCAACACAAGGGACCCAAGGAAGACAACACCAAGACACATAATAATTAGGATGGCAAAGATCAAAGATAAAGACAGGGTATTAAAGGCAGCTAGAGAGAGAAAAAAGATCACCTACAAAGGAAAACCCATCAGATTATCATCAGACTTCTCAACAGAAACCTTACAGGCCAGAAGAGAATGGCATGATATATTTAACGTTATGAAACAGAAGGGCCTCGAACCAAGAATATTGTATCCAGCACGATTATCATTTAAATATGATGGAGGGATTAAACAATTTCCAGACAAACGAAAGTTGAGAGAGTTTGCCTCTCATAAACCACCACTACAGGATATCTTAAATGGACTGCTCTAGATGGAAGCACACCTAAGGCTAAAAAGATGTCACCAGAGAAAAAAAAATCATAGCAAAGAAAGCAGACCATCCAAATACTAACTAAAGGCAAAGAATAAAACACCTATTATAGAAAGAATGGAGGAGGAGGAATAAGAAGGGAGAGAAATAAAGAAACATCAGACTGTGTTTAACAAGAAAGTTAAGTTAGATTGTTAGATAGTAAAGAAGCAACCCTTGAACCCTTGGTAACCACGAATCTAAAGCCAGCAATGGCAATAAGTACATACCTATCAATAATCACCCTAAATGTAAATGGACTGAATGCACCAATCAAAAGACACAGAGTAACAGAATGGATAAAAAAGCAAGACCCATCTATATGCTGCCTACAAGAAACTCACCTCAAATCCAAAGATATACACAGACTAAAAGTGAAGGGATGGAAAAAGATATTTCATGCAAACAACAAAAAGAAAAAAGCAGGTGTTGCAGTACTTGTATCAGACAAAATAGACTTCAAAACGAAGAAAGTAGCAAAAGATAAAGAAGGACATTACATAATGATAAAAGGGTTAGTCCAACAAGAAGATATAACCATTATAAATATATATGCACCCAACACAGGAGCGCCAGCATATGTGAGACAAATACTAACAGAATTAAAGGAGGAAATAGACAGCAATGCATTCATCTTAGGAGACTTCAACACACCACTCACTCCAGAGGACAGATCAACCAGACAGAAAATAAGTAAAGACACAGAGGCACTGAACAACACACTAGAACAGATGGACCTAACAGACATCTACAGAACTCTACACCCAAAAGCAACAGGATACACATTCTTCTCAAGTGCACATGGAACATTTTCCAGAATAGACCACATACTAGGCCACAAAAGAACCTCAGTAAATTCAAAAATATTGAAATCCTACCAACCAACTTCTCAGATCACAAAGGTATAAAACTAGAAATAAATGTTAGAAACAAATCAAAAAGGCTCACAAATACATGAAGACTTAACAACACTCTAATTAATCAATGGGTTAATGACCAAATCAAAACAGAAATCAAAGAATATATGGAGACTAATGACAACAACAACACAAAGCCACAACTTCTGTGGGACGCAGCAAAGGCAGTTCTAAGAGGAAAGTATATTGCAATCAGGCCTATTTAAAGAAGGAAGAACATTCCCAAATGAATAGTCTAAAGACACAATTACTGAAATTGGAAAAAGAAGAACAAATGAGGCCCAAAGTCACCAGAAGGAGGGACATAATAAAGATTAGAGAAGAAATAAATAAAATTGAGAAGAATAAAACAATAGAAAAAATCAATAAAACCAAGAGCTGGTTCTTTGAAAAAATAAACAAAATAGATAAACCTCTAGCCAGACTCACTAAGAGAAAAAGAGAATCTACACA
>JAVSCE010004128.1:0-42595 GCA_032199065.1 Smutsia gigantea | reverse complement strand
CATGCCACAGTCATGGTATAAATCTTCCTTGAAAATGTCCTTAAATCCTCCAGTCATCACGTGAGCACAGCCCTGAGGTTTACTCCATGTAGCCAGGCTCTTACAGCTCTGCTGGAGTAATTGTCTACTTCCTGTCTGGGTTAGGACTCTGATGTGACAGAAAACTTTCTGTTAGTGGAGAAGGGAGAGTCTGCCTCTGACATGGTCCCCTTCTTTAGGATGTTCCCGTTCCCTGGTCTGAGGAGAGCTTGGATGCTTTCATGTCCTCACTGAATGCTCACTGTCCTACTAGCTAAGGTAACAACCACCATCTTTTCCTGACAAAATAACCAGAGGTTGGCCTTTACTTAATTAGCCCCCAGGCAATTCCAAACTACAAATAATGATTGCTGTTGTGGACTGGACTTGGCCTGCGGACCCAGCAAGGCTCATCCCTCAGTTCTACTACCTAACTCTCAGACCAGCCCCTCGCACTGTTTTTCAGAACCAGCCTTCTTTTCAGTATTTCTGCTTGTTTTTTTTCCTTCTCAGCAAACCTGTCATTTCCTGCTAGCACAGTGGCCCCACTGGCTTAACCTGAGGGCAGTGGCACATGGAGACAGAGTCCGCAGTGCCAGCTGGATAAATGTCCAAACCCAGGTTTGAGAGAGCTGCCTATTCAAGTGAAAAATTAGAGATGAAAAAGACCTGTTAAATAACCCAGTCCCTTCCGTAGCCAGTGCCAGAGCATTCCTGCGGTGAGAGCTCAGAGGGGGCCAGCTTTGAATGACTTTAACAATGTGCCTTCTCACGCTTGATTTGGAAGACAGGGCTGTGTCTTTAGGTTTTCTCTTTTCTTTCGGTAAGTTTTTTGTCTAGAATTTTATTTGGTCAGTGTTACTCCATTTCCCTATTACTGTTTTGGTTCGGCTACAGCAACCCCATGAAATAAGCTATTGTCAAAGAGTCAGTATAAATGTACAGACAACATTTAAAGGATTTTATTAACCTGGTCGCTCCAACTATGTGCCTGTATTTGGGGCAAGGGATGTAGGGGGAGAGAGGACTCATGTGGGCTTTAGGGGTAGATACGTCCAGTTAGAATCATAGTTCTACTTAATTCGGGGATTTGCTACTGTTATTCTTGTATTCAGTGCCTGTCCTTTGTTAGATGGTTCCTGCATATCAGGTGCTGTGGTAAGTACTGCACAGAAATCCTGCTAGCAAATTTATGAGATAAGTAATATTACCTCTATTTTAGAATTTAATATTTGTTAACTAAGAGTGGAAGCTCTGGAGTTAAATTGCCTGCTGAAAATGCCAGCTCTATTGCTTAATAGCACTGTGGCACTGGGCCTCTCACTTAACCTCTCTGTGCACAGCTTCTCTAGCTGTAAAGCGGGGTGATGACAATGCCTGCCTCCTAGGTTATCCTGAGTAATAAATGTGTTACTGTATGTGAATTGATCATATCAGTGCCTGGCACTGAGCAAGCACTTACATGTAACAAATGTTGATGAGGTATAGATGGAGAAGTTTGTTCAAAGGCATGTACCATCCACATTTAAACCCCAGTTAGTTCTACTCCAAAGCCTATCCAAATTATTGGCCATTAGTACACTGCCTTGGTCAGCTTTTCCCACTGAGCCTCTCTCCAAGCCTCAGGTTTTCTTACTAGTAAAATGAGGATAACAGTCTATCTCCTGTACTACCACTGTGAGGATTAAAATGCAGTAACACAGGTAAAGATGTTATAGAGCCTGTCCAGAGCTGCAGATCAATTAGTGATAGTGGTTTCTCTCTCTGTCTACATCCATGTCCACTGGAATACGTGTGTATATCTCTGTGAGTGTATATATACATACAAACACATATGCATTATATATAATGAATCGTTGGGTAGCCAGTGACATGCTCTTAAAAGTTTCTTATGACATTAAAACTTCAAAATGGCCCAAAATGTATTTTTTTAATGTACTCCCATTTAAAAGAAGAATTGGATCAGTTTACTAGATAATTTAAAACAGCTTCCTTCCTAAGAAAGTTTTATTTCATTCCAGGGCATTTAAGTATGACTTTTGTGGATTTTTAAAAGTAGTTCACCAAAGGTTTAAGAATTGCCTAAGTACTTTTCCTGTCACAAATACTGATTGACCATTTTGATTTTTGTATAATAGACTGAGGAGAAAGTTACAAACTAGCAGAGGGAAATGGGATGATAAGTTTTTGCCGAGGTGCCTTTTTTTTTTGGTGTGTGTGAGAAAGGGTGTGATGTCATCGTGTCTCCACCCCCTGTGAGTAAGCCCAGGCACAGCTAAGTGCAGCCGCCCGCCTCTGTCGCTGGGAGACGACGGTCCACTTAAATGCAGCTCCAGGGTTGCGGGACCCCCACAAGCATCCCTCCCCGTGCGAGGTGACAAATGCAACATGTTCTCCAGCTTGGGGTGTCTACTTCTCTGTGGAAGTGTTGCACTAGCCCTGGGAAATGCACAGAAATTGCCAAAAGGCAAGTAGCTCTGATGTTTTGTGTTTTAAAAATGATTTTTAAGAGATACTAGTTTTTAAATGTTCATATTGAGTGTGATCTGCTTTGCCAGATGGGGGGAATAGCGTTATTCTGTGGAGCGTCAAAATTCAGATGTGTGAAGGAGTTGATTCAACTTTAACTTTTTCTTCCCCCTCTGTTATGTACTTTTCAGTTGGATCTCTTTATGGCAAAATTGAAAACCAGCCTCTTAATAGGTTTAACAGATGTTCACAGTAGCTTGAATAGTATAGTTTCAAACTACAGTATTTGCATATTGAGATATATTATGTAGATGGGTGTTGTATGTAGTTTGTTAAAAAGAGTTCTAGTGTTTTTATCCCCCTCCCCCAGAGACTGAAGCAGTGCTACCTTAAAGTCTAAAAGAAGCTAATTCTGAAACTTTGAGTTTTTTGGTGTAAACCTCACACATACCTGTTAACTTGGAGGGTGAGGGATTCAAGGCAGGACACACAATACCAGGGTCATGTGCTAATTTGTAGACATTGCTCTCCAGTGGAGTTTGGAAGAGGGTTTGATTTACTAGACAGAACACTCCCCCTTTTCCTGGCTAAATTGCTCTCATTTTAGTGTTGGTATTTTGTTTATAAATGTCATTAGAAGAAAATTAAAATTTCTAAATTTAGATCCTAAAAACAATCTCTTCAGCACCAAAATGAGAACTTGCCTCTCTCCTGTCTCGGAACATAAATGTTGGGTGTACTTTTTGCTCCTTTGCAGGGGCACTTTTCTAAGCCAACTCCAGGTCTGAGAAGGCTTTTTATGGTTGCAGACTGTTGTAGTCAGCAGGATTATGAAAAACAGGCTGGAACTTACCATATAGTTAATGATGGAACATATTGGAGGTAATGCAGGGCCACAGGCTTGTCAAAAATCAGATGTGTAGAGTCAAAAAGAAAGGTTATTAGTGTCATGATGTCCAAAAATCCTGCCTAGGTCCTCCCTCTGGATAGTTTACTCCAAGATCATCTTGTCCCAAGTAAGAACTGTTCTCCCCTCAGTGTGTTAAGTGAAACTTGAATCCAGAATGTGAAGGCTGAAGAGTTTGGCTAGTTGATATTTCATATGATGGTGTAAAAAGCAATAAAAAAAGGCTATCTAAACCTTCTTAACTATGATTGGATAATTATGCAAAGAAAAAAAAAACACACACTATTAGCTCTTTTTCTCCTATTAGTCATTTTGTTTCTTGACCATAGTAAAAGTGTTTAAAGAAATCAGTTATGAGCCACAGCATGTAGAATTACTTGTTCCTCCTGTTGAAACATTTAACAAGGACCTACCATTTGAAAGAAGTCTGGGGGTTTTCTCAGGCTCAGAGAAACCCCTGATGGGGGTAGCTATGGGTGGTTTTATTTTACCTCATATTCATGGTGTTAGGCTGATAGCCATAATTTTGTTACTGCAGACTTCTGCAAGCTCCAAATGCTTTAATTATCATGTTGCAATCACTTGGATACAGCTCTCTTGACATGATTTTCCTTTATTTGTTATGGTTAAAAAAAAAAAACCTCCTCAAAATGGCCACAAAACTTTTGTCTAGTTCATTGCAGCTAATCTTAAGTATTTTCATCCAGGTTTCTTTCGTAATTAAAAAAAAAATCTATAGGTTTGGTAATTTGAAAAAAATCTGTCAGATTAAGATATTGTATTGTAAAATAAATGGCAAATCCCCTTGTCTCAAATGCTGTTTTTTCTTTATTATAGAAGCTACTGAGGAACTTTCTTTTAGCTGAAGTCACCTTTCTCAAACTATGTTCCAGGAATAGGTGTACTGTCCTCAAAAAGGGGGTGGGCAGACATCTGCTCCTATCAGTAACTGGGGAGCATTTGCGCCTTGTCTTCTCTTGACGAGGCACAACAGATGTGAGAATTTTACAGTTCTGAAAAGTAAGGAAACCTGTCCAGTGTTTAAACCCATTGTTTCTCAAACTCACTTGACTAAGAACCCTTTTTCTAGTAGAATTGTCTAGTGGTTTGTCTTTCACCTTTTCACCGGGAAAATGCTAAGCTAAAGAAGAACAGAAGGGATAAAACCTTTGCCTTTGCTTTTTCCTTCCTGTTTTAGAGTTAAATGTCATTTGTGACTTACGAAGAGGATAGAATCGTGGAACTGAAGAGGACATTAGAGATCACTTAGTCTAGTGGTTCCCATACCTTTGGAGGTATGGACCAGTAAAAATACATATCTGTTTTTAATATCAGGGTTCCATTAATGAGGACATACTGAAATTTTGCCATATGAGGATGTTCAAAGGGAGAAAATTTCTCCATAGTTCATAAAAGCAAGGCATTTTAACAGATGTATAAAATAAATGAATTATATAGATAAATCCATTGGTCTTATTTTTCTCATTACATCACAGACTGATGAAAATTTGATCACAGGCCAATATTTGGGAACCACTGACCTAGCTTAGCTATTTATTTTAAAAATAAAGACACCAAAAGCAGCGAGGTTTAGGAACTTTCCCACATTGATGGCAGAACCAGAATTGGGTCCCAGACTTCTGACCTGAAATCTTTGCTGTGCTCTGTTTCCCGCCCAGTGAGCATGCTCCCCGGCCCAGACCTTAGGGGTCATGGTCTGCAGTGTACATGTGAGTGCTTCCCTTCCCTTCCCTTGAATACAACTGTTTCATGTAAAGATCTTAAATGCCATCTTAATCTTCATATTTTCCCAAGAATTTATCCATTATATATATATATGTAACATATATATAATATATATATATGGTTGATATACATAGTTGGCTATTTATAGGAAAAAAAAACCTGTTCTTTAACTAAGAAATCACTTGCTCCATATCTTATGCCTATTTGCATACCTAGCCAACATACTTTGTTATAGAAAAATAAGATATTGGAGATGCTTCCTTACTTTTTAAAAGCTTAGAGTAAAGTTAGAGGTGATTATTAACAACTCTTCTCCTCTTCACCACCTAATGAGTATGTGTTTTGGCAAGTCATTTACCTTTTCTAAGCCCCTGTTTTTTCATCTGTAATGTGAGAATAATGATAACTATCTCATGGTATTGTAGAATTAAATGAGATAATAGATGCCAAGCTTTTAATAATGGTCTGACAAGTATTCAGTCAATGTTTACTGGGCCATAGAAAAGTAGATAAATATTGAAAAATATGCACAACAAACAATATATGATCTTGTGTCCCAGCTGTCAGAAAAATCTCTTAGAGGGTAGCAAATTAGGTGGCATGTTCTTGGCAGAAAGTGGGGGCAAGAGAGTTAAGTGTTGCTTTACAGACAATGAGAACAGACCTCTGCATTCTAGCCTGACCATCATCAACCCAGTTTTTACACCTTTGAAAGCCTCTGTGCTCCAGCTACCTCTCGGAATCTTTATACTTGGCACCATAAAATTTCTCCCCCTAGCATGCAGGCTAAGATAAAAACCACACAGAACAATATGTAGTGAAGGGAGCCAACAAAAGCTTCTAATGGGACATGAGGGGCTTGACACACCTTTGCAGAAACTCTTGTGTGGGGAAGATTGTAGTCAGCCAGAAAGCAAAGGCTATTACTTCTAGCCAACCCTGTCAATCCTGTGTGTGAAGCACGTGTGAGGAAAACCACAGAGGAACATCCAAGATCCAAGTGCACTGCGATTGGATGGCCCGAGGCAGGAGGCTCTCGGTGTGACTTTGGGCACACAGCAGAGGGAGGGGCCAGCTGTCTCTCTGCCTCAGGTTCTTACCTGACAGTGTAGAAGTCACCACCGGCTCTAAGAACAAAAAACACAGGGCAGAGGGTAAAAACAATAACTCTCATAGCTATTAATCACCCTTATCATTATCATTCTTTGAGCTCATATTGCCTGTGGTATTTTAGGGCTAAGTATTTTTCATGTGGAAAATCTAACTAAACTCTTGAAACTCTCCTATAAAGCAGTTATTTTATTACTCTCATTTTACAAAGGATAAAATTGTGCCTCAGAGTGAGTGATTTTCCTAAAGTCACACAGTGAGCAAGTGGCAAAAACTATACACTTAATTTCTATGTACTATTAGTTCTCTGCTCTGTGTGAAGGTATATTATCTTGTTCAAGTAACAAGTCATATCCCATGTATATGCAGAGCACAGAGGCTGGGAAGATGTGGCTTGGCACCTATTTTCAGGGAGCTGACCTGTTAATAGAGGAGACAAGGATGTAAAGGGATAAAGTAGAATGAGATTATCCTCCAATTTGGGTGAAGCACAAAGAACTTTGAGAACAACCAGAAGGACCCAACCCACATGGGAGGAATCAAGAATTATGAGACTATAAAGCACTCAAGTATAGGCCTAGAAGACAAATTCAAGTTGGGGCAAGAGGAGGAAGACTAAAAGGTGAGGTCCATTTCCCCAAAGGGTGGTTGATACTTGCAAGGGGCTAGGGACGATCTCTTCCATCTTAAGGAGGCAGGTGGGTGGGGAAGATAATAGCAGGGAGTGCAAAAGAAGCCAGGTAGGTAGGGTTCTACTTTTATTGAGTAAAATATACTTACGTACTGGTGGGACAGTATTAAAGAGTAGATGAGGAAAAAATGGTTCCACTGCAAAAAGAAAGTTTGAAAACCACAAGACAGTTATTAGCATCTTTCACAGCTGTAAAGTTTCTTGCCAGAGTTATTGATTTATCTAGTCAGGCACTGTTAATTGAGCATCTACTAGGTAAAACTGAATGAGGTCCAGCCCCAGCTATAAAAGAAACTTATATTAGGAATGTAAAAATTGATCAAGTGTAGTTTATTTTGATGCTTAAGACTATCATGTTTAGACACAAGGCTTAAAAAGAAAGATCCCTGTGCTGATTATACATTTATGGTTTTGTAGACTGCTCTGTCAGGCTATGAGATGCTGGACATTAAGGAATTATAGTCTCTCTCTCTCTCTCCCTCAAGTTAATGGGGCACAGGGAAACAATGAGAAAAGAAGAATTTATATATATTGTATTATAAAAAGACATCTAAAATGTCCTTTTGGGTTAGTGCAAGGTGACAGAAGGTTTGTCTAAGACAAATGTGAGGTGTCTAATGAAGGGAGGGCCATTCAAGGGGGCATGACCCACCATTCTATTTGAGTCACCATACCTCCTCAGTATGATTTCCCTTTTGTCTGTTTTCTAATTACCATTTATAAAAGTAGGTATAATAAAGAGAGAATGTTGAAAGTAAACTTAATAAAAGTGATCAAAGAATAATAGTAAAATTAAAAAATAAATAGGATAATCTAATGTGAGAGATTACTAGAATAGTGAAATAAAAATGTAAAAGTAGTATCAGCTGAACAGGGAACTGCTAAAAATAGAAAGACAATGGTTTAAATACATACATTCTGTTAACACTTAAGCAATATAACAACTATATTACTATATATCAGACATGGTGCTAATGCTAAGTGTTTAGACAAATTATTTTATCCTCATGCCCATGAAATACATTATTATTATCTCCATTTCACAGATGAAGAAGTAAGCCTAAAGAGTATGTTAGCTATCTCTTGCCGCATAACAAATTACCACACATTTAGCTGCTTAAAACAACATGCATTTATAATTTCACAGTTTCTGTGTATCAGTTTTGGTTCATAAGCTAGCTCCTTGGGAGCTTCCCAGGTGGAATCTGCAACCAGCCCTGGTACACAGAAGGCAAGGAGAGACTAAAGGAAGAGGCAGGCCACTCCATATTGGTAGGTGGCAGGTGTAATAAGCAAAGAGACTTACAAGGTTTGTCTTGGGTGGTCACAAAGGCAAGTAGATCTCAGCACTCACCCACCAGAATCTTAAAAATGTCCATCGACGTCTCAACTGGGTTCAGTCACATATACCATCCAGATGGTTTCAAAACCACATCACTATCTCAAGGCTATGTCCATGGGCATGGGGAAGACAAGTGGAATCCACATTCCAAGGAAAGGGGAGGGGGTGATGAGCCTCTGATTGCTGGGATCCAGCTTATGGGTCAACTGGTGGTCACATCTTCTTGATGACCTCCCCCAACAGTTAAGGGTCTGAGTTTGGCTTAGCTGGGTCCTCTTCTTCAAGGTCTTTTACAAGGCTACAATAAAGGTGTTAGTCAGGGTTGGGGTCTCATCTGAAGGCTTGACTGGGGAAGGATCCATTTATAAGTTTTTATTGGTTGTTGGTAGAATTTAGTTCCTTGAAGATTATTGGTTTGAGGGCTTTATTTCCACACCAGTCATTGACAAGAGGTCTCAGTTCTTTGCCACATGGACCTCTTTATTATGGCTGCTTGCTTCACCCAAGTGTACAAGCTTAGATGAATCTGCAGGCAAGATGGGAATTATAATCTTAAATCGTGTAATCACGGAAGTGACAGCTCATCACTTTTTCCATGTTTTATTGGTTGGAAGCAACTCATGGGTCCTGTTACACGAGGTAATTACACAAGGAAATACATACCAGGAGGCAGTGATTATTGGGGTTTATCTTAGAGCCTGCCTGCCACAAAATAGTCAATGGCTGCTTGAAGTCATATAGCTAGTAAGTGATACAGTGGACATATGAATACAGGAAATCCAATTCCAGAGAATATACAGCTTTGAACATGCACACGCCATCCACTTTCCACAGAACTGAGCCTTTAATGGCAGATGTCCAGCAGGCAAAATGCCAGTTTGTCTCCCTCTGTGGTTGGAGTCTATTCTAGGAAATCCCTGGGAATTGCCATAAGTATCTTAAGAATGCAAAGACTCAGGTAAACATTCAGCATCCAACATGGACTTTATTTTCTGTATGCAAGAATCCAGTCAATGCCTAGATTCCTCTGCTGATTCCCTCTGTGGTACATTAAGCATGGTTGATCCCATAAAGAGAGATATGCAAAGTAAATTCCCCCAAATAAAAGCTCTGCCTTTGATTGTAAGACTCAGACGCCACCATTTCACAAACAAAAAAAGAAAAAATAAGACAAAGTGAAATTTTTCTGTAACAAAATTGTACAGATATTAAGCAATTAACACTTATTAAGTTGATGATACAGTGATCTGAAACATTAGTGAGCGACTTTTCCAGTAAATTCAGGAGTTGCTATAAGGTCAAATTAAATTTGTGTTTGGAAGAAGAAAATATGTTTGTACCAGTGGATGTGATATAGAGACAACTGGATAAACTAAAGGAGTTTCTTCCAGATCCTTTATGGTGTTAATAAAACAATTCTTTTATATGCTCTAGGAATCAAAAAACAAAATTTAAGCTGTACACAGAGTATATTCTTAACATGACATCTAGAGCACTGTAGAATGTAAACAGTAGAATACCCTGTGGGTTTTTTTCTGTAGCTCACAGTCTCTTCTTGTGTTGGGATGGTCCCAAAGTCTCAGAGAGTACATGATAAGAGGGGTAAACTTCAAGGTCTCGGGCTACTTTGTAGAAGTTCAGTGGACATTCAGACTGAATCAGGACTAACTCTACTGTTCATAATGTTAGCTTAGCGTCCCCACCAAAAACCATCTATAGTGAGACTTCTATAGTGTGTTATAGGTTTTCCTGATCTAACAAAACCTTGTGCTCCTTTGATAGAAATTTGGGAGCCTTAAAGCTACTCTGAGGTTTTTGTGCTGTCTGGGTACAGCAAGCTAGGATGTCATCTATTGTTCTTCCCTATGGAATTCTCAAAAGGAGGTAGAAGATGTGATGCCTTCATAGAAGGTTCATTATCACTTTCTGGTCATGGACTGGACATCTAAAGCCCATATATTAGAAAATCAGACCAAATCCATCCACTCCAGGTAACTTCTGATCAGATTAGAGTTAATTTTAGAGAAATCTGAGGTCCAATTTAAACTTCACCTATGATATAGCAATTCAGTGTTTTTTAAAAAATAAGTTTAGCTATGAGTACAAATACTGTAACATCTCTCCCAATAACTGTAACCCTCACTGCTCATTATAATAACTGAAAGTTTTCTGAAATATTGGTACTGCTTCCCTGCTCAGTTATGATTTAATTGGTTTGGGGTGGGCCAGGTGATTCCAATAGGGACAGAGTTGAGAACCACAGGTCTACAGTTTTGAAAATGTGTGCTTGTAAGTGCTTGATAAATCTTTCTGGATGAGTGCAGAAGAAGTTTAGAAGTTTCACATGAATTATTTGTTATTTAAGTTTTAATATTGATTTAAATGTGATTTTTATTTGTTTTTTGTTTGTTTATTTTTGCTGCTTTGTTCTGGGATTTTAAAGCATTATTTGGAAAACTTTTGAGACTTCTTTCTCAGACTATATAAAATTAAAAAATGTTTAAAATTGAGATTAATGTTTGTTTTTGGTGGTAGGACATAAATGCTCATCTCTACTTTTACAAAATCTCAGAAGCTAGATCTGAGAAGCTATGGCTGATTGTATTTTTCAGGACTGGACTTAACATTTATTCATGTCATTCAATTAACATTTAAAAAATCATATTACAGTTAAAAAGATGTATAAGATATTTACTATCTTCAGGGAGTTTGAAATCTGTTGTATTTAAAACCGTTTGGCCACACAAAAGTAATTTTCTTTTAAATGAAGTTGTTGATGTCTTAATTCTTTATCCTTATTGAACAACATTTGCAAGAGTTACACTATCCCATTGTGTTGCATGCACTAAATTTAAGTAATATATACATACGTAAAGAAGAAAAGAAAATGAGTTCATGTAGTATGTTAAGAAAAACAAAGCACCCCATGATCCTCGTCAATGAAAAATACAGGAGTTAAGCAAACATTCAGTGAATTTCCCTGATCAGAAGAAGGTCCAGGTTATGTGAATCACCTTGGAAGTGGTACCATTTCCAAAATGGCACGTTATCATATATGATCCATCTCATCTTCTTTTTGTTTTATGTTAAGGGTAATTTGTGAGTACAAAGGATGTCTTATAATCTGAAACATCTCTGAAATGTATTCCACTGCCTCTCCAATAAAAGGAAAGGTCTCTCCTCTCTGAGTGGGGGAATAAACACTTACTAACAATGCTTAGCAGTACTGTGCTTCTGATAAGATGCCAAAGTAGAGTTGTAGACTGCCTTTTTTCTTAAATGCCACCCTGTTTTTCCACTGTGTCAGCTGATAAGAAAACACTCCGGTTTTCCAAGGTCCCGCTGAGAGTCTCTGTGCACATGTGTGTGTGGGCGTGAGCGGCCTCACAGGCCTTCCTTCTCTGAGAGCCGCAGACTGTGTTGTTGAAGGAGGGCTTTGGGGTGGCTGCCAGAGTCCTGCTGGCTGGGAATTCTGGAAGTCAATCCTGTTACAGATATGCCGGCAGGGGATACAGGACAGAGTTTCCTTCTATCACTTTTCCAGATGGAGTTAAAGCATTTCTAACCAGTAACTTTAGGATAAGGTAACATATGATCTGAAGAACAGCCCTTCCCATCCGCTCCTGGCTCACCTTTTTTGAATATTCCAATGATCCTGTTATCACAGAGTAATTCCCTAATTACTCATATTTTTACTAGAATTAGAGGGAAAATGATGCTAGCCATGTTATCCAATGAGGTTTACTGTAATTGGTAGTTTCATTTTGAATTAGAAAGATAATTATTCGAAAATAGCAACAGGGGCTAGTGCATAAAGCGGGAATAAAACCTGGGCAAGTGCCCTAACCTTTCTGAATACTGGATTTGCTTCCCTAAAAAAGGGGAATAATAAAAAAAAACACTTCTATTTTTGGCTTCCACTAATCAATAATATTAGGGTGGCTTTCATGGGTTTTGGGTAGCAACTTTCCTAACCTAAGAGAGGATGTGAAGACCAGACACGTTTTTGAAAACTACCTGCCATGGCAGCTAGGGAAGATCTCCAGTCAGTCCATCCTCCAGACACTTTCCCCTGGAAAACGTGCTGGGCTAAAAGAATGCACTGTTGCTGGATGTCATGGACCTCTAATCTGTCAGCCTCATGGTGACACATGGCTGCAAGAGAGGAGCCATGGCACTGTGGATTTTTAAACATAATTCTTACCATCAGCATCTCGCTCCTGTTCTTTGTCCCAGTCTCCCTGCAGGGATTTGGAAGGCCCTGCTCAGAGCAGATTTACCTTTTACATGAAAGATCTGAGAGCACAGGTTGTGGGCCTTGGTCACTCTTATCTGCACGTATCTTTGGGCTGTGTTCTGTGTGACTTGCCTCTCTCCGAGGTGCCTGCTGCAGTCTGTCTGCTTGATTCTCAGGCATTGCGTTGGCCATCAGGCAATGAGTCAGTCACCTCATAAGACTTTTTTCCAGCCCTCCCTCTTTTTGTTCCTAATCCTCCTTTCCCTCCAGCCTCTTTCTCTCTCCCTTTCCCTCCTCTCCACTTCCCCTTCCATCAGTGCTGTGAGTCCTTAGAACATTCTCCTGGCTTCCACCCCAGTCTCTTCTGCCGGCCACTTTGGCTCTCGTTCTCACCTCACAGCTGACTCTTCATCTGTTTGGATACAGCAGGAGTCATCTCTTTGGAAGACAATGCACAGTTTATATTTTTTTCAAGGCAGGAGTGGGTGTTTCTCTGTCATTGCTAAATGTTCTACTTGATTGAAAATATAGTTTCTCATTCATTTATCAGAAAGGTTGCAAAAAAGTACAACTTTACATATATCTGATAAACTGCATATCAGATTGGATAACAAGCTGTGTATTAACTGTGTGTATATATATGTATATATATATGGTTCATTCTTAAATGGTTTTGAATATGGCATAAATTACTATGTTTCTTGAAGTATGGCAACAATGTATGCATAATAAATGCCACATGTTACAGTGTTATTTTGTAAGGTGACTTCTATTTGTTTATGGATTTTTGTACATTGTAGGTGTTGGAGTTTGATACTTTGAAGAATTTGCAGAGAAGTTTTCTGTTTTCTAGTGGCTCACTGAATTGGGTCTTAAATTCAAATGCCATGTTTCTCTTCATTTGACTTGTAGCCAGCATTTCCATGAAACCAAGTTTCTGTGTCAAGCATTCCCATGGAATGTGATCCTCCAGTTGGCAACTGGGTCACAGTCAAAGGCATTTAATACTATTTCAACATACCAGCCTCTCTGTTTGATCTTTATTTCTCTGGCTCACCATTTTCTTTGCTATACACAACAGATGACTTCCAAATTTTCCTTTCATTCTTTAGAGCCCTCTTGTCTTCTTCTTTCTTGTCTTAAATTCTGATCCTTGGGCTTGGAAGACCCTCCACCATGTTTGCTATAGAAACTTTATGTATTCTATTGGCTTTCAGACTTTTCAACCATGACCATAGTATTAACTAATGAAAAATAAAATTAGGTTTCCAGATCCAGGGGAGTGTGCTCACATGGGTGTGTGCCATCCTGTATAATTGTGCTAGTTTTCCATGTAGTAAAAATCAAAACAATAAATATGAAATAGATGAAAATCCTAGATGTGGATTAAATCTGGTGTGATGCACTACTGATTTGTTGATTGATAAACATACTGCTATTACTGTGATCTAGCCTTTTGCTCATATGCAGAACAATCTAGTTGCAAAACTCTTTATAAACAGTCTTTCACTGGAGCAAGTGATTGTTTTTATTATGCTATTTAGGGAAAAGTAACTCAAATTTTAAATATTGATATTATGGCTGGATCACCAGAATGAATAATGAAAAATATCCTTGAATCACTTAAAGAAATAACAATACTTCATACTCTAGGTTAGTCAAGATTCTTTTTCTACATATTCTTGTCATAAAATCCCATATTTGCAATTTTTTCACCAAAAAGTCAGTACTTTTTCAAATACTTTCAGGTGCCTTTCTCAGCTGTTTACAAAAAGCACCATTTAGTTTTATAATCTGTCATGCCAGAGAGGGATTTCAGCTCTGGGCAAGTTCACTCTGAATTCGATGAGACCAAATAATGACAAGGGAACATGATGGGTAAAAGATCTCATACTAAGCTTTATTCTCCTGGTGGCAAGTCGAGCACTAGAATCATATCTGCTTCAGCCTCTGACTTTGACCCTGGGAGAGCACTCAGCAGGGCTCTTTATATAGCAACGCAGACAGTAATGGCTCATTGCCAACATGTGTGTGAGCCTGCGCCTACGCAGTAGGCCAATGACATCATTGCATGTGCATAGTGGGCAAGTAGATTAGGGTCAGGTGAGCATCCTGGCCATGGGAACTTCCATTTTCTCTACAATAATCCCTTAAATTTATCAACTGAATTGCGTTATATAACATTTGTTCTTAGCTGCTCCATTGAAACATCTGTTTTCACTTAGAAAAGTAAGACAAGTATTTAGTGTTTTCCAAAGTCATCACAGCCCATGGTTCATATGTCATCTGTTAAGTTTTTGTGGTGTCCCAGAAACATCGCAACATTCTTTTTCATGGCCAGAGGTTCACAGGCCACAAAGGGACCACAGACATTAACACTAAATTAACTTCCTGCAAATTACGTTACAAAATAATTTAAAAGGCATTAAAGGATAAGCATTAGCAGAGTCAGGGTTCTTTTAGGGATACTCTTTCTAGGGACTTCCTTGTTTTGTAAGTTTCTTTTCTCTCTAACGGGGAGAAACATGTACCTTCATTTATCTGCTTTGAATATTTGTCTCTGTCCCACCTAGCTTTCTTCCTTTATGCTAATTGCATCCTACATCCATCCACAAGGCCTTGTTGTGGAGGATGATTAGATGGCAATAGGGAAAGAAACCTATTCTAGGCTCTCTATGCTGTGCCATTGATCTGTTTCTTCTTTCAGCAATACCATGCTGTCGTGACAACTAACTTTATCCCATTGAATTTTTTTGTCCTAACTATGGGTCACATTTTCTTGCTTCCTTACCTATTTCATAATATTTTACTGTATACTAGACATTGTATATAAAGGAGCAAGAGAAACTAAAGTATATCTTTATTAGCCCAGACAAGATTTGCCCTTTCTTTTTTTTAGGTATCTAGGGTGAGGAATCAGATATAAGTAATCAAATCAAGAATTGGGCTCAGTAGTGGACTGGTTGATGCTTTAATTAGTTTCAGTTAGCCTTTGGTTTAAATATCTTTAAGCAGGACTTTGCTATCTAAGCACACAACAGTAAAGATATCTCCCTCTCCTTTCCAGTCCTATCCCTAGATTCCTAGTGCTACCACCTACTCAGCTAAAGTTATATGGAGGACAGAGAATCAGCAGGTGAGGAGGCGTAAAGCCATGATTTAGCAGGTCTGGTGTGCTGCATGTTAAATAGCTGTCACTGATGATTCTGGGGAGATTAACTGTGTATGGAGAAATAATACTGATTTATATGATCTGTACCAAGGACTGGGATGCTAATTTGAAGAAAGAGGTTAAGAGGAATTTAGCTAACTTACTATAGTTATATAAATTTGAAGAACCTGTGTTTTTCATTGTTCAGTATATGATACATGTCTGTAAAAAAAAGTTTAGCTTGAGAGAGTGAGAGCCCTAGTTCTTGTGATCAACTTCTGTCTGCCTTTATACTTAGAATCCATCTTTTCCCATACCTAGCTGGAGCCCTGAGCAGCATTCACCAGTACTGTAACCTTGTTTGTTGGTGAGTAATGTTTAAAACTGGGCCTAGAAGGTGTTGGTAACTTTATGAGATCTCAGTGAGTCATTCTGTTTGTGTGTGTATATATATAAGTGTTAAACTTAATGCCTAATGTTAGCCAGAAGGATCTGTGATATGTAACCCAAACGCAAGAAAGTCCACTATAAAGTATGAACAGTTTACTTTGCAAGGTCAATTAAGAAAAATACAACTGTGGAACTAAAGCTGAATTTAATATTTCACATAAAAGTTCTCTGTTATTTTGACTTACATAGACTGGGAGCCAGCCCTTCAGCTGATATTGGACATCAGCCTATTGTGGAGCATTAGCTATGACGTTTATATCTGGCAGCCGGTTGGAAACACTGCGTATGTAGCTTGCAGGTTAGGGTTTCTTTTCTTAGCTCAGAGTCCAGAAAACTCTTGAAGTTGTATATAAAATAGTATACTTGTGGGTATGTACAATTTTGGGGGTTATTGGTCCTTAGATATTTAAATTCTCAAAGAAGTCTAAGAGCCAATAAAAGTTAGAACCATATGTCTAGGTAGATGCCTTTTACTGAGTTATATTAGGATGTATTAAATGAATGGCTGGAAGGATTTCTACTATATGCATAAAACGTTCAGAAAAGGCTTTGAGATGGTCCACGAAAAAGCTCAAATGTCATAACTAAGATGTGAGTACACAGTTTCCTTTTATTTGTTATTGATGTGATACAAAAAATTTAAATGTAGAAGTATGGTGTCTCAGTGACCCTCAGTGTCCTCACTTCCTGGTGTGCATGCCCTTGTAGAGTCCCCTTGCACACTGAATCATGGCTGGCCCGTGTATTCTTTAGAGTATGGAAGAAGTGAAGGGAAGATGTGTGACTTCTGAGGCTAGGTCATAAAAGATATTGCAGTTCATAACTGCTCTTTATTATGGATCACCCAATCATGAGAACACTCAAGCAGTCCTGTGAAGAGGTCTAGCCATAGGAGTGTGCCATCTTGGAAGTATATCCTCCAATGCCAGTCAAGGCTTCAGATGACTGCCGTCCTGGCCAATATCTTGAGTGCAACCTCATGAAAGATTCTGAGTTATAAGAACCTAGACAAGCTGTTCCTAAATTCTTTCGTGATCCTCAGCAACTGTGTTGATAATAAATCTTTGCTGTTGGTTGTCATCAAGCTTTAGGTTAATTTATTATGCAAAAACAGGTAATTAATACAGAGAATGTTTGCTGCCTTTTTATTGTAATTTAAAGGACTACTTAAGTGGAGTAAAAAATAGAATAAGAAATATAGATAATATTATTTATTGGCATATGACTTTGGAAATATAGTTTTGCCTACCAGCAAAAGATAAGTGGAAATTAATTCTGGAGAATTTTCAGATCAATTACTTTTTCAGTACCACAAAATCAGAGTATAAATGCTGATCAAAGAGTGATTAGAAAAATGCACAAATATCTTTCTAAACTAATCACAGATAATGTTTGATAGTTTAGAGCAATTTAAAGACCATGTCTTCCAAGTCCTTGATAGATGGCCTTGTCCTACATTCCAGAGGCCATTTCAGGACTGGCCCAAGGCCACGGGTGGGTCTGTATCAGTCCTGCTATCATTTAGGAGAGTAAACCTGTGCCCAACACAGCTTAAGAGAACCAAACCCAAGACCCACCCTGTAGCTGACCTACATTGCTAAATTCCCCAGAGGAACAAATGGCCCCCTGGGACGAACTTGGCTTAGGCCAGGCTCTCATTTCCTTTGCCTTTGGCCTTAGTTTTGACCTCATGCTGAAGTTCATGCCATGGCATTCTTCATGTAATTGCATCTCCAGGGTAGGCATTTGTCAAATTTCGTATCTCTTATGCTTATAAAAAATTCATTTTATAAGCACCTAACATTATAATAGGAGGAATAAGATATAAAGAGGAATAATGGTTGCTGTCCCAGTGCAGTTTATATCCTAGCAAAAGGAATAGATGAGCTAAATAGGATAATACAATGTAATAAAGGCTATAACTGTGACATGAATAAGGCTGAATAGGGATAAAGAAAAAACAAGGGGTTTATTTAGATTGGGAGAGTTGGGAAGACTTTGACCAGGGTCTTCTCTGCATTCTGCAGAAATTTTATGGCATTTCCAGAAGTGTTTCTTTTTTTAAAATAAAAAACAAACTTCATATAGGAAATTTCTTTATATGTGCTGTATGTGGAAGAGGAGCAAAATTTTCTATCTCCAACCCAGAATATATGCTAAATATGAAAATACTTTTAAAGATGTAAGCAGCATGTTTGTAAACTTGGGCTCTACCAGAATATTAAAGATGCTCTGTGTCTTACCTATAGTGTACTTCATTAATGGATGCTATCAGTGCTTTAAGTTGAACTCATTTACTCCCTTCAAAAATACCAATTTTTATAAAGTGATTACAAAGAAATACCACAGACACTTATCAGCAGTTACTAGGACCTTATTAACAAAGCACGTAACAAAATATAACCCTGAGAAAGCAGTATCTGTTCAGCTGGCCTGTTCCTTAGCCAGTCAATATCTGTGTTCCTTGGATCATATAGATCCCAAGGGACAGGAATCTTGCTGCTCAGCCCCTCTTTTCAGACCAAATTCCGGTCTAGATCCTGAGTCCTTTTTACTAGTATGTGTCATTACTTGGGGCATCACAGCTCTTTCATGCAGATTCAAGGCACCACAGACTGGACTTTCTCAGAGTGCCCTATCATAGTTGCCAAGGAAGGTCTGTCTTAGTAGGAAAAACAGCTCATTTCCTACCACTTCTTAACCACTCTTGATGAGCACACCTAATTAAGCAAGCAAAACATTCAGCCTTTGAAGCAGACTCTCTAATCATGAAGGATGCTGTGGATGAAGAAAAAAGTCAGAGAAGACAAAAAATTGAGTGAGATCCAAAACCATCATCCAAACAGATGGTGTGCCTCTAGTAAAGTCACAAGGGTGGCTAGAGATAGCTGTCTCAGAATCCTTTTCCCACTCTCTCCTCAGAGGTGGGGGACACCTTCATCCTCAGTGGCCCATCTCCTTCAAGGCAGCAATAGTCACTTCTAAGTGACTTTCCTCCTCCAACTCATTCAATAGAAGTGGGGGTGTATTGTTTTTAGGGTCACTTTTGTTATCTCACTTACAGAGGTTTTAATGTTTTATTGTAGTATAATAAAATAAGGAAGCAACTTCCAATGATTAAAAGCTTTTATCTACCTTCAAATGTAAAAACTTTACTTTCTCATTCTTTCTCTTTTTTCTTAGACAACATAATTACACTGATATTGTTTAAGAAAGTCCCTGTACCATTATGAATATATCCAATTATTAAATAATCTTTAAATCAGTATATTTAAAGTGACTACTTATCGAAGAAGAGAAATTCTTTGCCTAGACTGTCTATAAAATTGCCTATTGTCCCTTAGGATCACAAACAGCACCTTGAGGAGGTTTGACTTTCCAGAGAGCACCTGTCATGGGACACCTGTTGTCCCATGCTGCACCTTAAAATTACATGTGACTTATTTTAATATTACTTCAGCTAATTAGTATTCTTTAGTGTTATAGCTTAATCTAGAGAATAAGGAACAAATGACTTTCATTTTCCTTCTAAATTTAAACACACTGTAAAAGATGTTGTCTCTGTTTCCTATTTTCTTTGTCTGCCCCTCATTTCATCCAATCCAATAAGTTTTTATTTTGTCAAGATATAAGACTTTGCCATCACTCCAGAAAATTCCACTGTGCCCCTTTGTAGGCAGTCTCTTTCTGCCTCTCTCAGCCCCTGACAGCCACTGATCTGATTTCTGTCTCTATTGTTTTGCCCTTGCCAGAATGTCCATAAGAGAAGCATATATTATGTACCATTTTTTTGTCTGGCTTTTTTCACTTAACATAGTGCTTTTGTGATAATTCTGTATTGTTTCATGTATTAATAGTTCTCTTATTGATTAAGTAGGATTCCATTATATGTTTGTACCACAACTGGTTTTACTCACCAACTGATGGTCATTTGGGTGTTTATAGTTTTGGGCAATTATGAATAAAAATGCTGTAAACATTTGCTTACATGTCTTTGTGTGAATATATGTTTTCATTTCTCTTGAGTAAATATCCAGAAGTAGGATTGCTTTGTTACATATTCAGTGTATGTTCAACTTTATAAGAAATGCCAAACTATGTTCAAAGTACCTATAGGACTTTTTATAGCAAAGTGTGAAGATTTCAGTTGTTCCATATCCTTACTATAACTTGCCAACATTTGGGGTCTTGTTTAGTTTTAGTGGTTCTAATAGGTATGAATCAAGTAAATTTTTAATCCATACTTCTATCCCTAGAAATTTGCTTACAGTTCTGCGGCATTTTTCTTTAAAAAAAAGGTCAATTTTCTTAGAAACCTCCTTTCTAAAGATAATCTTTTCTGAAAGGTAATAGGTAAATGAATTTGCTGAAAACTGAACTAATTTCTTATAAGATAAAATACGGAAATTGGCTACATTCACCTGGTGCAGAGGGAACATTTAATAGTTCGGACTTATCTTCTTTGCTTCCTTTATCTTGTATTCATGAGTCATCATAACCCAAACATTAAAATATAACCCAAATTGAACTCTTATATAGTTTTTTGCCTCTTTCTGCTTCAAGACTCAAATTAAGCTGCTTTAAATACTCTAAAAGGCACACTTGGAAAGAGAGTGCTCGGGAGAGCGGTATGCTGAGGACATCTAGGTAGCCCATGTCGCGTGGGAACGAAAGCCCTTTTTTTTGGCCATGACCAAGGTATGATCGGAGAAAGGAGGCAAGGGGCAGAAAATCACAACTGGATGTGGAAACAAAACACCTCAGTTTTAATATTTACTCTGCTTCCAACTGGATAGGTGATATTGGAGGAAATAATTCAGCTCTTGGTTTTATTTTTCTTACCTGAAAATCATGGAGCATAATACAGTTGAATTTCATTACTCACAGAAGTTATGTTCTCTAACGTTGCTGCAAAAACTCTAATGATTAGCACATACTGAACCATTACTTCTAGGGGAAATACTTCTAGGGTTCCTGGGAGCCTTTTGTCACATTTTTGTCAACTAATCAATATGTAAGCTTGCTTTACACATGTATCTGTTTAACGACTCCATATTTAATATATGGCTGACTCATTAACATTGAACTCATGCCTGAACAGAGCTTATCTGATACACGTGTATTTCTCCATGAGGCACAGCACAACCTTCTTGCACTTGTAACATGAGATAGCACTTCAGCGCCACACATAGGGGCCATTTTAAACAGTGAAATCACCAATGAAAAGCACAAAAATGGGAAAAACTTAACACTAAACAGTGCAAAGGGTTGTTGTTTCCAACCCAAGAGCTGGAACAAGAAGGCAAAATTTCACCCTGTTGAACCTCAGCTGGGAATGTGCACATCTGGTGACTTAATTTTTTTCCATTCTGTGCATGTCCATGAATAACCACGAAAGTGCTGCAAGTATTGATTTTGGGGTTACGAATAAATTTTAGCAACTATACAAATTCACAACTACGGAGTCTGCCAGTAACAGAGTGGATCATGCATGCTGTTTATTATTGTTTAGCATGAATGTTATCTGTAGCCAGAGGCTAAGAAAGCTAATGTTCATTAGGAAAAAAGAATTATTAATACTTATATACCTCATTCACTGGGCTTCAAACACTATAAATAGATTAGGAAACAGAGCCTAACAGAGCTGCTTGTTTACCCTAAAAAACATGTTATGTGAAGATAGATTCACACTGGAAAGCCTTAACTGGCACAAATAGTAGCTCCATTGTTCGATTTCTTTAAGGTGGGTGAAGGCTTGTTGGAACCCGATTGCTTTTGTGCACCTTTGTACTGCTTTGAAGGAGCCTTTTAAACTGAGTGGCCATCTATCACTTCCCTCCTTGGCCCAGGGGGTAGTTTTCCCATCTCAAAGATGCTCTACAAGTATTTGCACTCATCAGTTTATTTGTAGCTTTCTTATAGTACAGATAGATATTTTTCACATAAAAGTTTGATTTCACTTACTTTAATTTCTGTGGTATACGTTTCATTTTCTAAAATATAATGTGGACATTGTTTCACCGCAGTGCTAATGCTATTAAATCAAGGAAGCTCTACATACATCCCCGCATTGAGCTTCGAGGTGAAATTATGAGTTGCTGTAGTGTGTTCATGAGACTCTAATGCTTCAAGGAAGGATGACATTCCATTCCCTGCTGTCCTCCGTCCTACCTTTTGATGGAAGGCGCACCCTTCTCAGCCCACATTTCTGTGATTCCTTCCCTTCTAAAGTACAAGTTGATTTGACTGGCAAGAACCCACACACCTCCTTTCTGTTTTAATTTCCATTTTAAAAATCTATTTTTAATGTCTTCATTTTTTAGCCGTTTGTTTAAAAAAAAACCTGTGGCTTTCTTAGGACAAAGAAAGATAAACACCTTGATAAGCAGATGAATGAATTCAACTTCCATTAACATCTGTTAAACATCTACCACATATAAAGCCTGTATTTGTTAATTATTTCCATTTCTACTGTGTAATGCAATCCTATGTAAAGCACGGAACAGTCCAGAATGAGTGGTAGGCATAAACATACCGCTGGGGCCCACCCACATTCTCAATGTTCTCCTCTCTCACAGCTCAATGCCTAATGACTTACACTGCCTCCCTTCTCTCCAGACTTACCTTCTCCTTGCAAAGCTTTCTGCTACAGGCTATCCCGTGACTGCTCCCTGTCAAAATTTCCCTAGTGCCCCATGCCTGCTAGACTACTCTTTGAAAATAATCTGATATTCTCAGCTAAATGTCTTATTTCTCTGAGACATTTGCCTTTTATCTAAAGTTGCTTGTGTGAATGAATCCTTAATGTAAGAGAACTAGGTCTATCTTCAGATTTCAACCAAGTAGGGTTTGAGGGGAAGTATTTGTAAAGTGTAGGAGCCCTCCTTACTCTCAAATCATGTCAGATTAGTGGCAATCTATTACGTTTACATATCCAATGAGCCTAGAAAGGCACCCAATAATGTCTTCACTGCAGAAAGTCCTGACTATAATACAGTCCTGACTGCAGAGAAGCTGCGAGGCATGTTAGGAGGAAGCTATATATTTAATCCAGAAAATGGTATCACAGCTACCAAATTTTCTTGAAGTAGTTATAATTACCAAAAAGGCAGCTTTAAGATCTCTTTGTTTGATGAACTCTTTGAAGTAACTCAGTTTTAATTAGGATTTAAAGAAAAACTCTTGGCATGGAGCATGTGACATGAATACCTGTGATGGGCCACTTTCCAACTATTTCATTTGAAAACTTAGATGGAGCGGTACTAACAGGTGGGGCCTCGCCACCCTGTCTGGCCCCCTTTGCCCACGTGTATTCGTCCGTCTGCCCCACTCTCTACGGAGAGGAGGAACAGTGCCACAGGCACTGAGGAAAGCTTTCAGCATAAGTGAAGAGCTACTCTTCTCCAGGCACTGCTCTGGGACAGGGAGGCAGCAAGGCAGGAGTTCATGGGCCCTCATCCCGAGGAGAAGAAGACAAGAGGGGCGAAGTAGCAGCATGTGGATGACACAGATGAGAGAGGTCTAGTCCTGGAAGGGTCTGGGGCTCTCTGTAGATTGGGTAAGAACAAGTCAATGTAATAAAAGTTGCAGGGCTCCAAGTTCGTAGGTTCTTTTGAAAATTGGAGAAGGGCAGTGTAGGATGTGAACCACAGTCTGGGCCCACATATCTCTAAATGTGACGCTACTCTGCAACGGGAGACCTGGGAGTCGCGATTCATGCGGTTGGTCATATCTTCTAGTGTGTTCACCTGGAAGGAACTATAACTACTTCCCCAGATGTCCATCTGGGTACACCACTTTTGACAGAAGGAAGAACAAACACATTTCAAAGCCAAACTGATGCTTCTGATTTTGCCACTCAGCACTGTTATGGAATAAGAAGCCTAATTTCTGCGTCAAATCAATAAGAATTCAGTCAATGAATGTTTATTAATTGTCTTCTATAGCCCAGGCACTATAGGACAGTGGGTATGATTAAGAGTATCCTTCACCCTTTTTTATAACATAGACCTGAGCATCTGCAGAGGCTATTGGCCATCCGGCATGTGGCTATGAGGGAATCTGGGCTGCAGCAAGACTTCAGAGGAATGGCCAAGGTTTGGCTGAATCTGTGCTTGTAGGAATGACCCCAGGGGAGTACTTTGTTGAAAGAAATGCAGTAACTCCTTATGTAGTATGAAGTTTGTAAATAAAGGCAATTTAGTAATTTCCTTTGACAAATATTTATAATACAGCTTTTTGTTTGAGGCTAACTTTACATGAGAAAGAAAAAAAGAAGCACAGATATGTTTTTCCTTAAATCTTAAAAAAAAAAATTTTCCCCTGCTAAGATTATTGGGGATTTCCTCTCATTCTTGGCAGATGTTTACAAAAATGAGTTAACACCCTCAGATGTGGACACTTCCTACTCCACCCTGACTCTATTCCAGCAAAATCCATTCTTCTTTCTCAAAAAAGCATTTGTTTTCTTCTCAATGACATAGATCTGCTTTTTTATCTGTTCTGGGTTATGCCTTGAGATTTTAAGATCCTAGAATTTCTCAGTCTTTTTTCAAATGCATAGTTTTGGCACAAGTTGCTATTCTGAGTACAGCCATTATTATATATGTGATTACTGGAAGATTTTTTTCAAGTTCGTAACAAAAACTAGAGTCAAGGACCTGCTGCTGGCCATGTTTACTTGGTGTACCCACCTCCTTAATATTGGCTCTTGCTCTCTCTGCCTGGGGGAGCCTGGGGCATGTGGTGTGGGCCTGATTGGCAGACAGGAGGGTCCCAGTTCTGGCAATGCCACTGGTTAGCTCTAGAGCCCTACATTGGCCATCTAACTTCACTTGGCCTTAGTTATCTCAGCTTTAAAATGAAGAGCTCTGCAGTCTCTAAATTCCTTTCTGTCTCTAAACTCCAGGGCGGCGCACTCTGTGAGCAGGAGCCTGCTGGGAGCTGCCTCTGTGGCTCACGCGACGGTGTGTGTGGGCGGCTTGGCTCTCCCTTGGGGCCGCACCTTGCTTTGTGGTTTGCATCACTTAGAGCATGTCTGTCCCTCCCCATCCTTTGTGTCAAACACTGGATCCCTGTAAAATGAGGCAATGGGGACCCTGCTGGTGAACTGAATAGAAACAGATTTTTCCTCCTGTGAGTTTGAAAAGGCTCAGTAAGCCCCAAAGGGAATTAGGCATGAAGCCCACATCTGTAGGAGAAACTCACATTGAAAAGATAACCTGTATCTCTTTTAGGACAGCACATTAATCTGCAATGGGTCATTCAAGATATGTTTTTCTTAACAGGATTCTGAGATTCAAAGCTGCATACTATACTAATAGAATGATAGGCTGGACATATCTTCAGTCATATCCAGAATCTGGGTCAGGTATGGCCAGGTTGTTCTAGTAGAACTGCCAGAGCTCCCCCATGGCAGTTCTTGCCTGGTTTCTCCACCACAGAGCCCTATTTGATGCTGTCCCCAAACATCCTATAGGTAGCCCCTTCCAAATCTCATTCATTGTAATTGATTTCAAAAAGCTATGTGACTACTCACCTAGATACCTACAGTTTTTTTTCATGTGTTTGAGTGTATATTTTTATGAAGAGCAATCTAAACTGAAAACTATTGGCTAATTGCAGGTTAAAAACTTACCTCTCCTAAAGTGTGCATTGCTACATTTTTATCCCTAGACTAATACAATAAAATTTAAACATCAAGCCAGTTGTAATCACTCTACATTATTGAACTGTTTTTGCATATATTGAAATCAGAAAATTGCACAGATGTAGGCACATGGCAATGTACTATAAAACTGAATTAATTTTATTGCATATTCATAGCATAAATTGTCCTTTGTCATATTGCTACTCTAAAAGATTAAGAGGCCCAACATTCCTGAGGCAGCATCGGTCTCAAATAATGTTTGATTTATCAAAATTCTAATACAACAACGTGACTTTTGGAATTGATGGGAATCAAATGGGCTTTACGTTTACTGGTCAGAGTTCAGAGCCAAAAACCCCAGAGGGTATACAGTTCAAACCTTTCCTTTCACAGATGAGAAAATTGAGATTATGTTATTTTATCATAGGTTTAATTAAGAAACTATATTTAACAGATCACCCCAACTTTCCATATGCAATGCAACTTTGTGATAATGAAAAACCTGTTTAAATTGTTTAATTATTTCACTTTATAACAGAGGTTTAGGCTATTTGTCAAATTCAACTCTGTCTTCAGCAAAACAGGCGGCCCACTGGGTCTGTCCACGGGCCCCAGTTTTCCCTTTAGAGCACAGAATTAGGAGAGAGCATTGCCTCCCTTGCTTCACTTCACCAGGGAGAAGTTGACAAAAGCTTCGCTGATGGATAAAAGTCTTAACAGTTTTTTAGATGATCAAGTTAGAGAGTCTGGGTTTACTGATAGCAGATCTCTTGCCTGGACTCAGAGTCCACATATGAAGTCATGGTACTCTATTTGCCACCTCACAGCTGTTCTATGATGGAAACAGTTAGTGTTTTGAGTTTCAATGTGACCACTTAAGGTTGGAGAACAGAAGCGATCTCAGGATTATGAAGCTTTTATGTAGCTCTTTTAGGATTAAATGAGGAGGAAAACTAAGCTAATCACAAAACTAGACTTGGTTTGTGGACATTTTCCTTGGTCCATCTTTAGCTTTGGGTGAAGTCCTCTCTTAACCCAGGGACATGACAGATGCATTCATTCATGCATTTCAGACAACTCTACAATAAAAGCATTTGTCATCTGTAAAAATGATTTGGAACACAAAATTGAGCATGTTGAGGACAGGGACTTTGTTTATTCCCAGCTATGGTGTTTTGACAAAGTCACTTCACCAGTCTGGGCCTCTGCTGACCATCTGTTAGACCCCTAAGGCTCTTCTATCACTAACACGCCATGAGTCTATATCCCAGAGCTCCCAGAATAAGGCCTGACACACAAAAGTTACTCAATAAATTAGAAAAATAAAGGAATGATACATAAACTCATTCCGTCCCTCACTAAAATCCATTCTTCTGATGGTGAATTGAATGCTTCTTCTGCTATTTTGTTTTACTTCATTCATAGAATAAGGGGCTTACCATGTTGTCATGTCATTACTGTAGTGACTCTACTAGGCTGTTCTTTGGCCCGGCAATAACTGGCCAATTAGAAGTGCATTCGCTAAAACTATAGATTTGTATTTCTTTCATGAGCCCTGCCATTTAAATAAGTTAGAGCACTTAATGGTTTGAACTTCCCATAATTCTGTCATAACAGCCATTAGGGTTTCTGAATTTTCTCAGGCAATGAAGCAGGAAAGATTGGTGGAACTTAAGAAAGATGGGACTTGAAATGAATGCGGGTCATGGACCACTAATGTGGATTTACCTTAGACTCATGATTCTGCCAGTTCAGATGTCCAAGGCTTGGCTTTAAATTCATACTGGAAAGGGTTGGCTTATGTGTGGAAGAGGAAGAGGGCATAGGAAAGAAGCTTCAAATGACCAGTAGAAGCCTCCACCCCAAGTTTCTCTAATCAATGCACCTACACTATTAGAAATTAGATAATGCAGTTTGATTTCCCTTACTGATGTAATATTTACCATGAGATAAGAACTGCCTTAATTCTTTATCAGTCTTTCCACTTTAATAGAAATGAACTCTTCAGATCTTTTCTAGTGTGATAATTAACCAACCAGAGCTTTAAAGACAAGAGGCTGGCACAACCACTGAGGGCAGAGAGGCTTGCAGAAACCAGAAGTTGGGGTTAATGTGCCAACTGGAGATAGGATGCTGAAATTCTTGTCAATAGATGTTCACGATCCATACCACCCACCTGGGACCAACAGTGTGGAAGCTTCCCGCAAACTATTATCCTTTTAAAATGATTTAAATGTCTCAAATCATTTCTCAGTAAAAATAAAACAAATCAATAGGAGAGGAAAAAAGAGAGAGAGAGAAGAAAGAAACTTCAGCCCAGAAACTTGGGGGAATTCTATCTGGTTAGTTGACATTTTGGAGCAACTGAACGCTTCTTGTGTATCAGTACCCAGACATGGGGGTTACTAAAGTGAACAGAAATGCTAGCTGTGCTTTCATGTAACTTCCATTCAAGTGGGCAATAAGATGTGAATTAAGGTAATGTACTAAATGAATACTAGAAATTGAGATGAGTATTCTTCACAAACGAGATCCCGAAACAGAGAAACCAAGTCCAGGCTCAGGTGTCAGGGAAGGCTTCCATTAGGAAGGACTCTTAAGCCAAGACTGGAAAAGGATGGGTAAGAGTTACCCAGGCAAGGAGAGTGAGGCTCAGAGCCTCTTTGGGAGAGGGTCGAGCTCTGAGCAGGTACTTGAAGGAAATGAAAATGCTGTGGATGGAGCCAGTAAACTGGAAGAAATGGACATTGGCAGGTGTGACTGGAACACAGCAAGCAAGTGGAGAGTGCTGGCGGATGAGGCTGGAGAGAGAGAAGCAGGGGTTAAATCACACATTGGGGGTCAACTACATTAAAATTGCAGCCATCATCCTAAGAGCAATAGAAACTTTGAAGTGTTCTATGCACAAGTGATGCAAACAGAATTATGTTTTAAGAAGACATCTCTGATCACCACTGTGAAGTCTGTTTTAGTAGCTGAAGTAAGAGATGGTAGTGGTTTGGACTAGTGTGTGATTTAGTGGTGATCAATAAAAAGGAATGGCTTCGTGAGATACTAAGATGGTAAAAATATACAGATTTGATAAACAGATAATAGGGGAGACAAAAAAAAGAAAGCATCAGATATAAAAGGTTTCTAGCTTATACCTATGTGAGCACAAACAAATGTAATGATGGAGAATGTGTACCCTCACCCTGCCTATGTTCAAACCCCAACTCTGCCTCTTACTAATGGTGTGATCTTAAGCAGGACCCTTTACTACTCTTCTTAATGTTCGAAATGGAGATGATACTAGTAGCCATATCATAGAAGTGTAATGAGGTTTTAATGAGTTAGTATATTGAAACAATGCCTGGTCAGCATCACTATAGGGCTGATGGTCATTTCCTGAAAGAAGGAATATTAGAAAAGGGTCAGTTACAGTGCTGAAGAATATGGGTTCAGTCTTAGACGTGTTGAGCCTGAGGTGCCTTTGAGAGTTCTTGGTGAAGAGTGCTGAGTAGGCAGTTTCCTATAACGAGCATAGAACTCGGTGACAAGGTCTGGGCTAGAGTTATAACTCAGGAGTCACCAGTGTGTAAATGACAGTTCAAGTCATAGAAGTGAATAAAATCATGATGAAGGGGCTTCCAGATTTGCCTCAAGGGCCTCCAATATTTAATGACTAGATAGAGGAGTTTGAGATTACAGAGACACACAAAGGAGCAGTCACAGAACTAGGAAAATGATTGCAGAAGAGACACCAAACATGTCTGATGCTGCCAAAAGTTCAAGCAAGATGAAATGTCTGTGAGATCTAGTAATTCAGGAAATGCAATCACTTCTGGCCTTACAGGGAGCAGCAGTTTCATTTGTGTCATTGACACAGAAGCGATTTCATAGTGGCTGGAAGGTGAGGGAAAAAGAGAGAGTAAAGACAAAATTAAGTTTGGCTATGAAGGACAGGGGAGGGAGCAGGAACTGAAAGAGAATGAGAGGTCAGCTGTGGACAATGTTTTGTTGCCATTTTTTAAAAAATGACAAATTTTTTAGATCAGTTTTAGGTTCTCAGCAAAATTGAGAGGAAAGTTCAGAGATTCTCATATATCCCCTACACATACATAGCCTCCCTCATATCAACATCCACCTCAAAATGGTACATTTGTACAATTGATGAACCTGCATTGACATGTCATAATCACCCTAATTCCATAACATATATTGCAGTCCACTCTTGGTGTACATTTGATGGGTTTAGACACATGTGTAATAACATGTATCCATCATTATGGTATTGTACAGAGTACTTTCACTGCCTTAAAAATCTTCTCTGTTTCATCTATTCATCCCACCAACCCCTGGCAACCATTGATCTTTTTCTTGTCTCCATAGTCATTTCAGATTGGCTTCTTCACTTATACATTTGAAGTTTGTCTATGTCTTTTCAATACTTGATAGCTCATTTCTTTTTAGTACTAATATTCCATTATCTAGATGAACCACAGTGTATTTATCCATTCACCTACTTAAACACATCTTAGTTGCTTTCAACTTTTGGAAATTATAAATAAAGCTGCCATAAAGATCCATATATATATATATATATATATATATATATATATATATATATATATATATATATATATAGCTTTTTGTATGGAAATAGGTTTTTGACTTCTTTGGATAAATACCAAGGAGCTCAGCTGCTGGATCATATGGGAAGAATATGATTAGCTTTGTAAGAAACCAAATTATCTTCCAAAGTGGCTATAATACTTTGCATTCCCACCAGCAGTGAATCAGAGTTCCTGTTGCTGACATCCTTGCTAACATTTGGTGTTGTCAATGTTCTGGATTTTGTGTATTCTGATAGGCAAGTATTTCTATGTTTTATTTGCATTTCCCTGATGACATATGATGTGGAGCATCTTTCATATACCTTTTTGCCATCTATATACCTTCTTTGGTCAATTGTCCTTTAAGGTCTTTGACCCATTTTGTTTACTTGTTGAATTTTAAGAGTTCTTTGTATATTTTGTGCAACAGTTCTTTATCAGATGTGTCTTTTGCAAATATTTTCTCCATGTTTGTAACTCGCCATTTCATTCATTTGACATTGTCTTTCACAGAGCAGAAGTTTTTCACTTTAATAAAGCCAAGCTTATCAGTTCTTCCTTTGATGGAATACACTTTAGGTATTTTATTTAAAAAGTCATTGCCATAACTGAGGTCATCTAGGTTTTCTTCTGTTATCTTCTGAGAGTTTTATAGTTTGCATTTTACATTCCGTGATTTGAGTTAATTTTTGTGAAGTGTAATATCTGTGTGTAGCTTAATATTTTTGTCTGTGTATGTCCTATTGTTCTAGCACTATTGGTTGAAAAGACTGTCTTTGCTCCATTGTATTGCTTTTGCTTCTTTGTCAAAGAACATTTGATTTTATGTATGCAGGTCTATTTCTAGGCTCTCTATTCTGTTAGATTCATCTATTTGTCTATTCTTTTACCACACCATCTTGATTACTGTAGTTTCTTGTAAGTCTTAAAGTTAAGTAGCATGAGTCCTCTAAACCTGTATACTTTTCCTCACATAGATCTTGTACATATTTTAGATTTATGCCTAAGTAATTTTTTTGTTCCAGTGTAAGTGGTATTGTGTTTTCAACTTCATATTTCACTTGCTTATTGCTGATATATAGGAAGGCATTTAGCTTTTGTATATTAACCTTGTGTCCTGCAACCTTACTATAATAGCTTATTAGTTCCAGGAGGGTTTTTTTGTTGTTGTTGTTGATTATTTTGGATTTGCTACATAGATGATCATGTCATTTGTGAACAAAGTCAGTTTTAGTTCTTCCTTCCCAATATGCATACCTTTTCTTTTCTTGTCTTAGTGCATCACTAGGACCTTCAGTATGATGTTGCAAAAGAGTGGTGAAGGGGACATTTTTGACTTGTACCTTATTTTTATGGGAATGATTCAAAATTTTCAGCATTAAATATGATGTGGACTATGGGTTTTTTGGTAGATATTATTTATGAAGTTAAAGAATTTCACTGTATTCTAGTTTACTGAGATTTTTAAAAATCATGAATGGGTGTTGGATTTTGCCAAATGCCTTTTCTGCGTCTGTGATATGATCATGTGATTTTTCTTTTTTAGTCTGCTGTGTGATCAATTACATTAGTGAATTTTCAAATGTTGTGCTAGCCTTGCATGCCTGGGATAAATCCCACTTTGCCATGGCATATAATTTTTTATACACACATTTTTGGATTTGATTTGCTAATATTTTGTTGAGGATTTTTGCATCTATGTTCACGAGAGATATTGGTCTGTAACTTTCTTGTATCTTTTATGGTTTTTGTATTAGAATAAGTCAGGCCTCATAGAAAGAGTCAGTATTACTTCTGCCTTTGTGCTCCAAAAGAGATTTTAGAGAATTGGTATAGTTTCTTCCTTAAATGTTTGGTAGAATTCACCAGTAAATCTATCTGGGAATTATGCTTTCTGTTTTGTAAGTTATTAATTATTGATTCAATTTCTTTAATAGATATAGGCCTCTTCACATTATTTCTTCTCATGTGATTTTTGGCAAATTATGTCTTATTTCATCTAGGATATCAAATATGTAGGTGTAGGGTTGTTCATAGTATTCCTTGATTATCCTTTTAATGTCCATAGGATCAGTAGCAATGACCTTTCATTTTTGATATTATTTATGTGTGTCTCTTCTCTTTTTCCTTAATTAACTTGGCTACCAGTTTATCAATTTTATTGATCTTTTAAAACCAGCTTTTGGCTTTATTGCTTTTATCTATTGATTTCTTGTTCCCAACGTCATTGATTTCTGCTATAATTCTTATTTATTTTCTTTTTACTTTGGATTTAATTTGTGCCTCTTTTTCCAATTTAGTAAGGTAAAAACTTAGATTATCGATTTTAGATCTTTCTTTTCTAATAAACACAGCCAATGCTACGAATTTCCTTATAAGAACTACTTTTGCTGCAGATCACAAATTTTGACAAGGTGCCTTTTCATTTACATTTAGTTGAAAATATTTTTCAGTTTCTCATGAGATTTCTTCTCTGGTCTATGTGTTATTTAGAAGTATATTGTTTATTCTCCACATATATTGGGATTTGTCCATTTATCTTTCTTATTGATTTCTAGTTTAATTCCACTGTGGTCTAAGAGGCCTTAATTATATACTTTATTCCTTGTTTTCTTCTATTTCTTTAAATTTGTTGAGATATGTTTCATGATTTAGAATATGGTCTATCTTATTGAATGTACCATGAAAGCTTGAAGGCTATGTGTATTCTGCTTTTGTTGGATAAAATAATTTATATAGAACCATTGTATCCAGTTGATTGATGGTGGTAAGTTCAACTATGCCCTCACTGATTTTCTGCCTGCTGCATCTGTCCATTTCTGCTTTCAATTATGATATTGGATTTATCTGTTTCTCCTTGCCATTCTATCAGTGTTTACCTCACATAGTTTGAAACTGTGTTGTTAGGCACATGTACAGTAAGGATTGTTATGTCTTCTTGAAAATCATATAATGATAATGCCCTTATTTATTGCTGATAACTTTTTTTGCTTTGATGTCTGCTCTGTCTGATATTAATATAGCTATTTCTTCTCTCTTTTGATTAGTGTTGGCATGGTATGTCTTTCTCCATTCATTTACTTTTAATCTATATGTATCTTTATACTTAAAGTGGGTTTCCTGTAGACAACATGTACTTGGGACTTAGATCCACTAATTGGTTGATCCAATTAATTGGTTCATTTAGACCACTAATGTTCAGAGTGATAATGGATATAGTTGAATTTTATCTACCGTATTTGTAATTTTTTCTACTTGTTGCCCTTGCTTTTTGTTACTATTTTTGTCTTCTACTTTTTCTCTGTTATTTGTCGTTTTAATTGAGCATTTTATATGATTCCATTTTCTTTCCTTTCTTAGAATAGTCATTTATACTTTTATTTTAGTGGTTACCCCAGAGTTTGCAATATGCATTTGTAACTAACCCAAGCCCACTTTAAAATAACACTATATCACTTCATGGGCAGCATGAGCACCTTATAATAACTAAATAATCCTAATCCATCCCTCCTATACCTTGTACTATTTCTGTTATTCATGTCACTTATATATAAGCATACATAAGCACAATTAAGTACATTGTTTTTATTATTTTGCACAAATTGTTATCTGTTAGATCAATTAAGAATAAGAAAAATTAAAGTTTTTGTTTTACCTTCACTTATTCCTTCTTCAATGATCTTTCTTTCTTTATACCCAAGTTTCTGACCTATATTATTTTCCTTCTCTCTAAAGGACTTCTTTTAACATTACTTCCAAGTCAGGTGTCCTGTCAACAAATTCCATTAATTTTAATATGTCTGAGAAAGTCTTTATTTCCTCTTCACTTTTTAAAATTATTATTACTTTATTTGTAATAGAAAAATATGCAAAACATTTGGACACCAAACATTGTATTAGATGCTGTATTGCATCTAAATATAATATAATCTATATAACATTGTATTAATAATAAACATTAGTTATAGCCCTAAAATCTGTTGTAGGGCTAAATAATTTATGGTAACTCAGGAATATTAAGTGCTCTGAAAAGGAATAAGTGTGCTATATCAAACATTTCTGATATTGCCATATATGAAAGGAGGGTACAGAAAACTATCTGGCAGACCTTATGTAAAAATATTTATACACATACAAACATATGCCTATGTGCACAAGGAAATATTCTAGGATGTTTAAGAAACTTAGAGTAGTGGAGAGAGACTTACTTTTCCTTATACATATATATTTGTATGACTTGAATTTCTTAATAATTTCAGAAAAGCTAACTTAAAGAAGATGTGAAAGAGGTTTAATTCCTTCTAGAGACTTCTGGAGCAGTTTTGGAATTATGAGAAGATTTGAGGTTGAGGACAAACCCAGAGTTTGAGTCCAGGCTAAACCCACAAAGCTGTGTGGCTTATGGACAAATATCCTTACCCTTCCTGAGCACAATTTGTCTTTAACAGGAATAACAATCCCTGACTTTTAGGTTTGTTTTGGAGGTCAAATGAATTAATACATGTGTACAATTCATAGCATAATGCCTGACACTTAATATGCACTGGTTAAGTGCAAATTCCCTCCCATTAAAGTAACTCTTTATCTCAGAGACTTACCTTCCTTTCTGACTCATTTCAGAGACCTCTTCCTGTGAATTTTACCTTCTGAAATCAGAAAATTAAATAGTGGAGTCTCTAGACCCTTCCCCGGTTACTAATTTTCCCAGTCTTCCATACTTTTTTCCTGGTCTGCTTGGATTCCAGGGGGACTCTAACCACTTTCCTGCAGATCCCTTTGCCTTGTCCTCCGGTCACATCCACCAGGCAAAAAACCCCAGCCCTGGATCATCCCAGTTCGGCCTCTCAGTGGGCTGCTGGAGAGAAACGACCCAGCCACTGCCCCGAGTTTGCTGTCTCCCACCTCAGGTGAACCCTCCACACTGCCTGGCAACTCTTTCTCTGCCCTGGTGATCTTGCTTTCCTACTCACCATAAGGATTGTATCATGCCTCTACTCTCCTAAAATGCCAGATCCTTCTAGAGTTGTCAGCAAACTAACCTGTTCTCCAATTTCACAGAGAAAATAGTAGTCACCAGAAGAGAAGGCCTGCAAATTCTGACCCACTCCATGCTTACAGGACATTCTGCACTCATTCTGTCCTCCGACTCTAAAAAAAAAAGGGAAAACGTGCCCTCTATTTTGTTAAAAAGGTATTGCATGCTCTGGGTAAGACTTCTCTATGGATTCCTCCCTCCTCAAGAGTCAATACTTCTCTCGCCTTTCCTTCACTTAATCATTCTCCAGTTTCCCTATCTCAAACAACAACCAGGACAATAACATTCACAGCATTACTATCATAACCTCCCACCATCAGACTTTAAATCCTCCCTATAAATTATGACCAAACAACAGACTCTAAGCTCTTCCTGGAATGTCTCCCTTTTCCAGATATATCTGCCAACTCTCTCTTCCCTTTCATAACTGAATTTTTTTTTATGTTTAGCGTTTTTTTTTTTTTTTGGTATATCATTAATCTACAATTACATGTGCAACATTATGGTTACTAAACTCCCCACTTCATCAAGTCCCCCCCACATACCCCATTGCAGTCACTGTCCATCAGCGTAGTGAGATGCTATAGAGTCACTACTTGTCTTCTCTGAGTTGTACAGCCCTCCGCATGCCCCCCCCACGTTATGTCTGCTAATCATAATGTCCCTTTTTCCCCCTTGTCCCTCCCTTCCCACCCATTTTCCCCAGTCCCTTTCCCTTTCATAACTATTAGTCCGTTCTTGGGTTCTGTGAGTCTGCTGCTGTTTTGTTCCTTCAGTATTGTTTCTTTGTTCTTATACTCCACATTTGAGTGAAATCATTTGATACTTGTCTTTTTCGGCTTGGCTTATTTCACTGAGCATAATACCCTCTAGCTCCATCCATGTTGTTGCAAATGGTAGGATTTCTTTTCTTCTTATGGCTGAATAATATTCCATTGTGTATATGTACCACATCTTCTTTATCCATTCATCTACTGATGGACACTTAGGTTGCTTCCATTTATTGGCTATTGTAAATAGTGCTGCGATAAACATAGGGGTGCATATGGCTTTTTCAAACTGGGCTGCTGCAGTTTTAGGGTAAATTCCTAGGAGTGGGATTCCTGGGTCAAATGGTATTTCTATTTTGAGTTTTTTGAGGAACCTCCATACTGCTTTTCACAATGGTGAAACTAATTTGCATTCCCACCAGCAGTGTAGGGGGGTTCCTCTTTCTCCACATCCTCACCAACATTTGTTGTTGTTTGTCTTTTGGATGGTGGCCATCCTCACTGGTATGAGGTGATATCTCATTGTGGTTTTAATTTGCATTTTTCTGATGATTAGCGATGTGGAGCATCTTTTCATGGGCCTGTTGGCCATCTGAATTTCTTCTTTGGAGAAGTGTCTATTCATGTCCTCTGCCCATTTCTTAATTGGATTATTTGCTTTTTGTTTGTTGAGGTGCATAAGCTCTTTATATATTTTGGATGCCAACCCCTTATTGGATATGTCATTTATGAATATATTCTCCCATACTGTAGGATGTCTTTTTGTTCTGCTGATGGTGTCCTTTGCTGTGTGGAAGGTTTTCAGCTTGATATAGCCCCACTTGTTCATTTTTGCTTTTGTTTCCCTTGCCCGGGGAGATATGTTCATGAAGAAGTTGCTCATGTTTATGTCCAAGAGATTTTTGCCTATGTTTTTTTCTAAGATTTTTATGGTTTCATGACTTACATTCAGGTCTTTGATCCATTTTGAGTTTACTTTTGTGTATGGGGTTAGACAGTAATCCAGTTTCATTCTCTTACATGTAGCTGTCCACTTTTGCCAACACCAGGTGTTGAAGAGGCCGTCATTTCCCCATTGTATATCCATGGCTTCTTTATCGTATATTAATTGACCGTATATGTTTGGGATAATGTCTGGACTCTCTATTCTGTTCCACTGGCCTTTGGGTCTCTTCTTATGCCAGTACCAGATTGTCTTGATTACTGTGGCTTTGTAGTAGAGCTTGAAGTCTGGGAGTGGAATTACCCCTGTTTTATTCATCCTTCTCAGGATTGCTTTGGCTATTTGGGGTCTTTCATGGTTCCATATGAATTTTAGAATTATTTGTTCCAGTTCACTGAAGAATGCTGCTGGTATTTTTATAGGGATTGCATTGAATCTGTAGATTGCTTTAGGCAGGATGGCTATTTGGACAATATTTATTCTTCCTAGCCAAGAGCATGGGATGAATTTCCATTTGTTAGTGTCCTCTTTAATTTCTCTTAGGAGTGTCTTGTAGTTTTCAGGGTATAGGTCTTTCACTTCCTTCATTAGGCTTATTCCTAGGTATTTTATTCTTTTTGATGCAATTGTGAATGGAATTGTTTTCCTGATTTCTCTTTCTGTTAGCTCATCGTTAGTGTATAGTGTCACACAGTTCTCTTAATATTCTTTCATTCCTAGAGATCCTTTTATCTCTCTCTGCCTCAGCTTCTCTGTACTCCTGTTCTCTGATTTCTGTTCCATTAACAATCTCTTGCACCTCGTCCAGTCTGCTCTTGAGTCCATCAATTGATTGTTTCATTTTGGGAATGTCTCTCCTGACTTCCTCCCTTAGCTCTTGCATATTTCTCTGTAGGTCATCAGCATGGTAATGACTTTTATTCTGAATTCTTTTTCAGGAAGACTGTTTAAATCTCTCCCACCAAGCCCTCTCTCTTGGTTGCCTGGGTGATCTTTGACTGGGCCATATTCTTCTGTCTTTTCATGGTGATAGAAGTGGTCGCAGGCAGGTGCCACGTGTGTCAGCTGGGAGAACAAAGTCCCTTCCTGCTTGTTGTTCTCCTTGCCCTTCTCTGCAGCCTGTGCTGGTTACCCACACACCAGGAGGCAGTCTCTGGGATAATCCCATGAGCTGTCATGTGCGGGGCCACCCTCAGGCTAGCCTAGAGCTCTGCGGGGCTTTTCAGCCACGCCGGGTGTGTTCTGCACCTGTTGGTGCCTTCCAGACCTTGCTCTGGCTTCCACGACCCTTCCCGGTTTGCTGCGCACCTGCTGGGAGGAGATTCTGTGTGGCTGCTGTAGGCCGGGTGCTCTCCTGCTGATCCGTAGCTGTGGCGGATCCGCCTGAACATTTGCAGTGCCCATTGGGAAGAACGAATGGCAGGCTGCTTATCGCCGTGAGGGGCTTTGGTGGGGTTGCTTTACCTGGCAGCTGGTTAGGGGGCCTGAAATTCCTCAAGATTCCCAGCTTACTGGGCTGAGTGCACTGGGATGATTTTGTTTCACTGTTGGGCCCTTGTCTCTTTAAGACTTTTAAAGAAGTGCCCGCTTTTCTTTTGTCCCGGGGAGCCGGCTGAGGGGACCTGCCGTGTCGGATCCTGCACTTCTGTTTCTCCAATCTCTGATACACCGCGCGATGTGTGTCAGTGCTCCCGGCGCAGATCACCACGGCTGGTTCTTTGGCAGGCCTGTGCTTCCACTCCCTCCCCATTCTGATTCTTTTCCTCCTGCCGGTGAGCTGGGGTGGGGGGAGTGCTCGGGTCCCGCCGGGTCACGGCTTTGTATCTTATCCGCTTTGTGATGTGCTGAGTTCGGACAGATGTAGCTGTAGCCTAGCTGTTGTACTGTGTCTTCTGGTCTCTCTTTTAGGAATAGTTGTATTTGTTGTATTTTCACAAATATATATGGTTTTGGGAGGAGATTTCAGCTGCCCTGCTCATGCTGCCATCTTCCCACAATTCCTATTCCCTTCACTTTTGAGGAATAATTTTTTAGGGTATAGAATCCTAGGTCTGTGAGGTATTTTTTTCTCAACACTTTAAGTATTTTATTATTCTCCTCTTGTATACATGATTTCTGAAAAGTCAGAAATCTTGTTCTATAGGTAAGATGTTTTTTTTCTGACTTTTTCACGATTTGTTCTTTATCTTTGATTTTATTTCCTTTGAAATGATATGTTTAAATATAGTTTTTCTTTTTTAATTTATCCTGGTTGGTGTTCTCTGAGCTTTCTGGATCTATGGTTTGGTATCTGACATTCGTTTGGAGGAAATTCTTCATCATTATTGTTTCAAATGTTTCTTTTGTTCCTTTCTCTCTTCCCATATGTATGTGTGATACCATTTGTAATTGTCCTACAGTTTTGGATATTCTGTTCTGATTTTTTCAGTCTTTATTCTCCTTGCTTTTCAGTTGGGGAGGTTTCTATTGGTATATCCTCTAGCTCAGAGATTCTTTCCTCAGCTATGATCAATCTACTAATGATCAGAATCATTCTTCATTTCTGTTCTCTGTTCTTTTATATGTTAGTGTTTTTTATCTCTAGCATTTCTTTTTAGTTCTCTCTTAGGTTTTCTATCATTCCCTTTACATGGCTCACCTGTTCCTGATACTGTCTACTTTATCCACTAGAGACCTTAGCATATTCATCATAGTCGATTTAAAATTCTTATTCTGATCATTTCAGCATCCCACCCATGTCTGGTTCTGATGCTTGATCTGTCTCTTCAATGTGTGTGTTTTTTTTTCTTTTAGTATTCCATGTAATTTCTTCCTGATAGCCAGACATCAGATAGCCTGATGTAACAGGTGAAAGGAACTGCTGTAAATAAGCCAGTAGTAGTGTGGTGGTGAGATGCAGGGGGAGGTGAAGAGAAGAATTCTATAGTCCTATAGAGCCTATGCCTCTAGACTGTGAACTTTACAAGAGTTTCTCAGTTTTATTCTCTCCCTGTGGGTGGGACAGAATGAGTAGAGTGGGCTGAAGTTGGGTATTTCTCTTCCCCATCTCTTCCTCCAGATCAGTTAGGCTCTGATAATACCCCAGCTGGTTAGGCTCTGGTTAACTAGTTTCCCCAGAGGACAGGCTTTATTGAAAACATTGTCCTCCATGGTATTTCAAAATGCTTCCTTTTCCCCTTTGGGGTGATTTTTCTCATTACTTCCTGTTAGAACCTGGTTGAACTCCTGGAGGTACATCTCACAAAATGTGGGGGCCCTCATGACTTGGTCCCTTGGAGGTTTGAACTCTCAAAGTTGTCCACACTGATCTCTAGCGATTGTCAGTTCCTGCTTGTGGGATCCTGGTAAGTCACTGTTCCCTGTGTGCACTTATCTCTCTAATCCTCAGGGCTGTGGTTTGCCCTATGTGTGCCCTCTCTTGCCTATCCAAAAAGAGTTGTTAATTTTTCACTGTGGTCAGCTTTTTATTTGTAGTTAGAATGCTGACTTCTAAACTCCTTATATGAGGAACAGGAAGTTATAAGTTGCTGTTGTTTCTAAGATAACAGAAATTAGCATATTTTAACTGTCAAAGATAAAGATCAAGTTGAAAGAAATAGATTGAATGTGTAATTTCCCTGATGAAAGGGAGAATATATAAGATGCCAAGTGTAGGTAGAGTAATTCCTTTAGAGAAGGGAAGAGATAATTCCTACTAGAAGGAGAAAGGGGATGGGTGCTGATATAGGCTGGTCTGTAGGTTTAAAATTTGGAATTTGAGGTTGTTCTTGTCTTGATGGTTTCAATTTTCCTGTGAAGAGATGATGTAATGAGTTGGGAAACAGTTTGGAGGAAAAGTCTGAAAGAACAGAGTGTGGAAACAATGAAGGTTCCTGTGGCCAGGATTCTCACCTGGCCCTGGCTGGCTAGCTCACTACACACATGTGGGCAATGCGTTGTTATTGACTCTATATAAAGAGCTCCACCCAGTGCTCTACACGACACGGTGGCACGGCTGCAAGGCTGCAGGAGTGCTGAGGACAGAGGCCCAGAGGACAGCTGTATGTATTGCCCGTACATGTGTAGTGAGCTAGCCAACCTGGGCCAGGTGAGAATCCTGGCCACAGGAACCTTCATTTTATCCACACTATGTTAAACTTTCAGGCTTTTTCTCCAAGCTGTCTCCCAACCCAGCACATCATCTCTTCACAGGAAAATTGAAACCATCAAGACAAGAGGCAGAGACTGGCTTGCTGCATACAGACTCGCTCTGAGTGAGTGGGATTTTAGTGACTGACATGCCAACATGGGAATAATGTTGGGTATAACCCTTTCACCCCAAGAACATTTTACTGTCATTTCTTTGGTCACATTGAATCCATAGTGAACTTGCCTGGGGCTGAAACCCAATGGCAAGACACATAGTCATCAGGGAGAAGATGAAAATAACCTGGCCAGAGGAATGAGAAACCACTTGACATTAGTGACCATGAATTTACAGTGATGCCATCTACCTGCTGTGTGATATTCTCTAGCAGAGCTTGCTACTTGGAGGCAGATGCCATGACAGCAGATTGTTGGGTTCATCCAGGGTCGAGATGTTACCAAAAGTGGAGATTGGGGGAAAAGAAAAGTGTTCTAAGCAATTTGGAGTTATGGCAAGAATATTACTGCAGTGTTGGGAATCTATTGTTATACTATAAAAGTCTGCTAGTTTGGGAGAAAGTAAAGGAGTCTGTGAAGACAATTTTCCAGTGATGTCTAAGAATGGCTATAGTGGAATGTCTTAAGCAGAAAGTACTTAGTTTGTCAATGCTTAAAATTTTGCAAAAGTACTGTTTGACCTTTTGCATCATAAAAGTAACTGGATCAATGTCTGGATGGGCTTATGACTTGCCATACCACTATTTGTAAATTAGGCTCAGTTTTCTCCCTCATGTCACATTTTATGCTCACCTTGGTATGCCCTCAGCTGTGCATACTGTTGTATCCAGTATCCCTCTCATGTTACCATTTCTCTTCTCTATCTCTTTAACAGTTATTGCCAACAACCTTATCCCATCCTACAGTGAACTATATTTCATAATGTGATTTGCATCAGACCCTGGGAGAGACCATGCCTTGTTTATCTTCTATTTGTTATTAGCACAGTTAACTTCTGTCTCTAAGACTGGCTCTGTGGTTCAAAACTGAAGATTAAGGTGTGATGGTGAGCAGGTGGGTAATGTATATTTCACTGGGTAGAGCTTTTCAGTGCCAGCAATTGGGTGCCAGGTAATTCCTTCTTGTACTTAATGGTGCCAGGGCTGCCTTTGCAGAGCCTGGCTGTTTATCAAGTCTGCTTTTGAGTGGACTGACGTAAAGTTACTGTATTCATTGCTGCCACAATAAGTTGCCACAAATTAGCAATTAAAATAAAAAAATAAGACAGAAATTAAAATAATTTTCTGTCTGAGAATTTCAACATCCTGTGTCATACAAAAGTTGGACTCTGCAGATTGCT
>JAVSCE010004127.1:0-20559 GCA_032199065.1 Smutsia gigantea | reverse complement strand
TTTTGGAGGTTTTGCTTTTAGGCAGATAAAGGATTTCAGGAACTCAAATGCCTCCTGTTACGAGTAACTTTTATGTTGCAGTGGTGTAGGCATGTACATTGTATTTTATTTGGATTTGTTTTTTCTAAGATACAGGTTTACTGATCAAATAAGCTAACATTGCTCTTACCTAATGTCTAGGGTTTTGAAAAATATAAATTTTGCTCAACTAAATTGGGTCATTATTCTGACATACTTTTAATTTCACCAGTAATTATATTTTGTAGTAATGTCAAATGTCAGATAATTTCCCAAGATCTTCAGATAACTTAAAATCTTGGACTATTATTGAGTTAATGAATAATCATTGAATAGCAGGACAATTTCTAGATAAATCATAATACTGGTGATGAATCAAAGTTTAAAATTTAACTACTTTTCATCTTTATATTCTACAGAGAAGCTATAGTCTTTCAGTCATGTTAATGCATGTGTTCATTTTTGCCATCTTAAGGTTATAAGAAAGACGTGCACTGCTTGTAGAAAGTTGTGCTAATGTGTGTTGTCATGCTAGTTTGTCAAATGATTGTGTATAACATAAAGTTCAACAACCCATGCCTTTTGGGAAAAAAACTTTTCCTATACCCACTAAAGTTCAATTCATAAGGGGCCAGTGAATAACTAACAATAGACAAATAGGAGAAAAGACAATGTATATTTACAAGTGTTAACAGAAGTCACTCAGCAATGAGTAACTAATTGAATAGGTAAAGGTTTATATCAACTTAACAAAGAGGTAGATTTGGGGCTTCAGTTGGAAAGCAGGAAAAGTTCCCTTGGGCTTTATGATGCTAAAATAGAGCTGAATTGGCTCTTGGTGTTAAGAGTCAGTCTTCTTCCAAACATGATAATCTGTTAGAGAGGAGTGAATGGCAGTAGCATTTTGGGGAGTATCTGCTTAAGTTTAGATATTTCATTCTGTGGCTGCTGATTGTTCAAGTGTTTGAAGTTTAAAGTAATTTTGATCTTTTCACCCCTGTACCATCCTTCTTCTCTGTGAAATAAAAGCCAGTTACTTTGTTAAAGTTAAAATTATTGGTTGGTTGATACTACAATAGGAACCAGAGTGACAGAAAAATAAAACTGCATGTGCTTTTGTTTTTCAAAGAAAAAGATAAAACTCATGCTGTAGTTATGTCTTTTCCCTTAAAATAAAAAGTTGGGTGTTTTTTTCATCTCTGAACTTCCTTACACTTAAAAACTGAGGACTCCAAAGAGCTTCTGTTGGTGTGGGATATAAAAAAATAAAATTCTTGAATTTTTGGAAAACAGCAATATCCTATGAACCCGTTGCACATTAAAATAGCATTTTTGTGAAAAGTAACTATTCTCTAAAACCAAAAAAATATGAGAAGAATGGCACTGTTTTACATTATTAGAAACCTCTTAAATGTCTGTCTTACTAGCAAATAGCTGGATTCTCATGTCTGCTTCTGCATTTAATCTGTTGTGGTATCACACTCTGTCATGTGCACTTGAGAGAACAAGAATGAAAAGGGCAAAAACCATTTTAATATTACTATGGATATAGGTTTTACTTTGTGCATCCCCTAAATGAATTTTAGGGACCCTAAAGGTCCTGAGACCACACTCTGTCCTTGCCGTGGACTGTGTTCCTCCGTTGAAACCTATTCCCAACATGATGTTATTAGGAAGTGGGGTTTCTGGGGGTAATTAGGTCATGAGGGCAGATTAATACCTGTAACTCCAGAGAAAGTGTATCCCAGCCCAGGGCACCTCTCAGGCCGCAGCTTTCACTGCCCCCCCCACCCCCGTTTCCCTCTCATCCTGGCTGACCTCAGGGCAGAACAGCTTCTCCCCCACCCCTTGTAAACACCTATTCATATGGAGATGGCTAAGGCCAGGTGAGGGATTCTGGAAATACTGCAATTTTACCCACAGCACCCTTATTAACCCTTATTAATGGGATTAATACCCTTATAAAATAGACCCCATAGAGTTCCCTTTCCCCTTCCAGCCTTGTGAGAGCACAGTGAGAATCAGTTATCTGTGAACTCAGAAGACGGTCCTCACCGGACACTGATTCTGCCAGTGCCTTTATCTTTGACTTCCTATCCTGCAGAACTGTGAGAAGTAAATGTTTGCTGTTTGACCTGCCCAACCTGTGGTAGCCCAATCTGCAGCCTTAATGGACCAAGATAGTCCTTCGGAAAAGGGCCAGTTTATTCTAGAATATAAAATAATAAAATGAGGAAATTTTGGAAAGAGAATTTTATTTTCTATGGTTTTATAATACTTGAGTTTGAAAACAGGCTATAAAATAAGCTAAGTTTTAGCAAAGATTACTCAGTTTTAATAGCTTACTTCCTTGGTTCACTGATCAGTAACCCTCACTTATATGAAAGCTCACTCCTTACCTTTTGTGTTATTTGCCCACGTAGCAGAGATTCTGTGGCTTATCAGTATAATTTTATTGGTGCTTTATTTTTACTTTATTATGTTCTCAATTATTTAAGAAAAAAAGAACAAGGTCTTCTCACTTTTGAAAGAGCTTAAGTTATTTACTATCATGTGTTTACTTTTTAAATACTTCATTGTCACTTTGATTACATTAACCAAGTATTATTTCCTAGCAGCCCATGAGGCTACCTTAACTAGTTGCCCACATATCCCCTGACAACTCTTTCAAAATTGCTTCTCCAAAATCAGAACCCTAAATTTTGAAAAAAATAAAAATTTCAGGGTGTCCTTTACACCTAGGAGTATCTTTGAGATTTTTCAAAGGACCCCAAGAAAAATCAGATTTGGTTTCTTACCTTATAAAAAAAAGAGTTGCTAAAATAGTTGGGTTTGTTAGAGATATTCCTATTGTGAGAACTGGACGGAAACAGTTGTCAGATCGGAGGACATGTTCACTCTTCCCTGACTGTTGACTTGCATACACAAATGTTATTGAGATAACCCTTCAGAGCTTATATACTTGATGAAAAATCCCTACAGGTTTGCCCGTGCCCTTGCTGTCCAAAAGAGGTTTGTAAACTCAAGGGAAATTGAATCAAAACTCATGCTGTAGTTATGCATTGCCCTCCAATAGAGAATTTTACTTTCTCTCAATCTGATAGTTTTGGTTGCGTAATAAATGAATCACAGTCATTGAGTCTTTGTAACCTACAGATAGCATTTTTCTTTTTTTTTCTGATGCTTTCCTGAGGACTGTTGGAAGTTACAGCTCAGAGTTTGTGCCTTCAACAAATAAAAACAGTCTTGGTGACTAGTGGGAAAGGACCGTAACAGGTACTTTAAACTACGGGCATTTCAAAAAAATGAACTATTGCTCAGGCTTCTGAGTTGCTTTCATATAGATAACTTTTAGACCTTACCAATGAACTGAGTCAGATGTGGCAATGCAAGAATTAATTACAAAGGACTGAGGGGAATGATGAGGAAATTGTATTATGGTTATTTGTTTGGAACATTGTTGATGTTATGTTGTTCTATTTTGGGGGATTTCTTGGGAAGCCCTTTCTCTTTCTTCTTAAGCAATCCACAACAATTTACTAGACTGCTTTTGTAAGCTGAAATAAAACATTTTCACATGGTATTTGGTTCTCACTGACTCCCCCAAATTCAGAAACTTGGTTCCTAAGTCTTGTTTTTCATAATATAGTTATTTGTATACATTCAATAAGTGTCTATCTGCCTTTATTCCAGGATATAATTGGACAAATTGATTGGAATATATTATCTCAGAATGGTGTTCTTTAATCAGTTAATTTTACTTTACATATGGGACCAATACCTATTAAGTCCACTATGGAAAATTGGCTTCCAGGGTCCCAGGCTTACAAATGGGAAGAGGAAGTTCACTTACTGGCAAGCCAGGAAACCTAAACAATTTTGAGGATGTCAAAAAAAGGAAATGACCAAATGTGTAGGTACTGCAGAAGAAATATAGTGAAGAGAGGTTTTGGGACTTGATTTCTTAGCTTCAGGACAGCAAATAATAGAAGATTTTAAGATTCTAATCCAAGGTTCCTTATGAAATCTCTTAATCAGAAATTTATTTTGTAGCCTTAATGCTCAGTGTTTAAGTTTAAGTAACAAACTCAAGGAAGCTTACATGCTTGGTTAATACTGTTGCTCACAAACTTTTCTTTAAAAGCCAGTAGTATATATTTTAAGCTTTCAACAGAGCCAGGATCAGAGCGAGTGGAGTGAGATGTAGCAGTGCCAGGCCAAGTCATACTGGAGCCAGAGGCAAAAAGGTAAAATCAGCAATATTCATCCTGTCTTTGTTTAATTTTTTGACCTTTTGGTTATTTATTGCCTTCTTTTTTATTTTGAAAAATATTGCATCAAGTGTTATGTGTTCATTATTCATTAGCTCTTGGTGTCCCCTTAAATCTTATGCTCAAAGCAAGTACCTCAGTTGCTTCACCATCTTCCTGGCTTTCTTTCTCTACTCTGCTGTTGTCGTGAGAGAGCAGCCACAAGCAATACATAAACAAATAAATGTAGCTGTGTTCCAGTAAATCTTTACTTATGGAGACTGAAATTTGATTTTCATGTAACTTTCACGTATTGCAAAAAATGACTCGTCTTTTGATTTCAACTATTTAAGAATGTAAAAACCATTCTTAGCTCACAGGCTATAGTCTGCTGTCTTAGAAAACAAAATTCAGCTGTGTAGGTGTGAAGATCAAATTGGCTTTATTAAATGATTCATGAATCAGGGAGCATTGCATCCAGCAGATAGAAAGGAGCTCTGCAGACCTGGACAAAATGGGAAATTTACAGGTGGAAGGGGGCAGGGAGAAGGAAAGAGCAGATTGCTTCCTAACCTAGGCCTGGCGGAGTGGCTCCCACAAAGAAGGGCGGCAGGAAGGAGGAAGGCCATTCTGCCCTCAACGAGGTAGTGACTAGGGAGTGACCAGGGAATACACCATCAGCATTCACAAGCCCATCCACGGAGTGGGTTTCAGGAAGTGGGCCCTCAGAGAAATCGGGAAACTTGCCATGCAGGACATGGAATGTCAGCTGTGCTCATTGACACCAGGCTCAACAAAGCTGTCTAGGCCGCAAGAGTAAGGAATGTCCCATATGGTATCTTGTGCGGTTGTCCAAAAAACGTACTGAGGATAAATATTCACCAAACAAGCTCCATATATTGGTTGCCTATGTACCTGTCACCACTGTCAAAAATCTAAAGACAGTTAATGTGGACGAGAACTAACTGCTAATTGTGAAATGAAGTTATAAAACTGTGGGGGGAAAAAAAAGAGCAGATTATCTCATTTTTCCTCGGGGGATGGAAGGAGTCTGTCAGGTGGATTTTCCACCAGTGCTGACCACAAAATCCAGATTACTGGTGTAAGAGTCCCAGAAAAAGTTGAAAATGCAGTTAAGCTTAGGTACCAACTGTAGGTTTAGTGACTTGGGCTTAATGTAAATGACTCCACTTTGGGCCTTTGTCTTTTTTTTAACAGCTGATTGCTGCCCTTGCTGCACCTATATAAACAATCAGGCCAAACCTCATTTAAACCAGCCTTTTTCGTGTGATTAAGAATAATCCTTGAAATTATTATCACAAGGAGAGGAGACTGTCAGGAAAAATTGTGAAAGACTTTGAAATAACCAAAGAAATAATATTACTGTGTCCTGTGAAATCCTAGGTATTGTCTAGTCCACTCTTTCTCATTATTTGTACCTTCCCTTGCCTCTGAGTGATTTTACTACTCTGTTAACTGTAGTAAACTGTTGGTAACACAAATGACTCTTTCTAGTGAAGACACAATTGATTATTTGCTGTTAATTTTGACCATTTTTCTCATCTATTAGCAAACTCATTTCTGCATTCCTGATGGCCTGTATTTGTGTCTTGTGTTCACAATCTCCTTGAACTGGCTTAGAATATGCATCCTTTAATAATGGGTTGACAAATGTAATTTATTATAAAACGCCAGTTCCACCCCCAGGGAAGATAAGCACAGCTCTTGGATTATTCATTCAACATTTACTGATCATCAAATATGTGGCAGGGCGTTGGGGATACAAACACGAATATGGAAGACCAGTTCAATCTAGTGAACCTCCTGTTCCTTCCTATTGATCATCCATTCATTCATTCTCTCACTACAAATATTTATTGGGACGTATTGTTAGTACTATAACTCAGTGGGTTAAATAAACTCCTCCAGTATGGCCTTCATGTCTTACCAACATGTTTAACAATGTTGCTGTGGGAAAATGTGGTATGTATTCCAAGAAACTTTTGTTGACTAAATAAAAACATTAGTAATATTTCTGTGATGTCTCCAATAGAAGAGAAAAAGGTCCTACTTTCATCATTTTCTATCACTATATGATTAGTAACAATTTAAAGAACTCACATTCCTCAACACCCAAAAAGCAAATAACTTGATTAAAAAATGGGCTGAGGATATGAAGAGACACTTCTTCAAAGAAGAAATTCAGATGGCCATCAAGCACATGAAAAGATGCTCCACATCATTAATCATCAGAGAAATGCAAATGAAAACCACAATGAGATATCACCTAACACCAGTTAGGATGGCCATCATTAAAAAGACTAAGAACAACAAGTGCTGGCAGTGATGCGGAGAAAGGGGAACCCTCCTGCACTGCTGGTGGGAATGTAAGCTAGTTCAACCATTGTGGAAAGCAATATGGAGGTTCCTCAAAAAACTCAAAATAGAAATACCATTTGACACGCAAATCCCACTCCTTGGAATTTACCCAAAGAATATAACTTCTCAGATTCAAAAAGACATATGCACCCCTATGTTTATTGCAGCACTTTTTACAATAGCCAAGAAATGGAAGCAACCTAAGTGTCCATCAGCAGATGAATGGATAAAGAAGAGGTAGTACATATACACAATGGAATACTATTCATCCATAAGGAAGAAACAAATCCTGCCATTTGTAACAACATGAATGGAGCTGGAGGATATTATGTGCAGTGAAATAAGCCAGGCGGAGAAAGACAGTGCCAAATGATTTCCCTCATCTGTGGAGTATAACAACGAAGGAAAACTGAAGGAACAAAACAGCAACAAAGGGGAGGGGTGTGGGAGGATGGGTGGGGAGGGAGGGAGAGGGGGATTGAGGGGTATTATGTTTAGTACACATGGTGTGAGGGGTCACGGGGAAGACAGTGTAGCACAGAGAAGGCAAATAGTGAATCTGTGGCATCTTATTACACCGATGGACAGTGACTGCAATGGGGTGTGGGTGGGGACTTGATAATATGGGTAAATGTAGTAACCACATTTTTTTTTCATGTGAAACCTTCAAAAGAGTGTATATCAATAATACCTTAATAAAAAAAAGATTAGTTACAATTTTCAAATGAATTTTTAACTTCTCTGTTTTTTTGGGAACTGCTTATGTTATCCATGGATTGCATATATTTTTCCATTGAGGAAAATGTTTCTTGACATTCTTCTTTGGAACTGCCTTCAAATGTAGAAGTATACCACTGTGAATACCTCAGTGTAGACATCCATCCATTAAAGGAGGATTTGATTTCAAAAGAGGCACAAGTTTTTTGGAGAGAATTTTAATCTCATTGTCCAGGTAGGAGACTAAGGATCAAAAACAATGTTTTAGATGACCTCCTTTCCACCTTCTTTTTTACCTCTAGTCTTCTACCACAAGGAAAGTAGAAACTATCCAAAATCCTTTTAGCATTTTAAAGTATATAAAGTATTAGGTATGGAGTACAAAACGAAATTTCCACGTCAGTCCTTCCAGTTTCTATTCCCACACCCTATTTACCAGTGGACACTACTATTTACAATATGATGCGTATCAACACCAAATTATTTTGGAGTTTATAAAGATAGACATTTTACACTATATATTTTAAAAACTTAGAATCATGCAATATACATTTGCCTGCAATTTTCCTTTTACTCATAACCATCACAGGCATTTGGTATATAACAAATGTGATACTTTAGATCAGAGTGTTATCACCACATTCAAAAGACTGGTGAGTGCAGCTCATTACAACAGATTCTTAACCTAGTTTCAATAGTGATCAGCATTTCTCATGTTTCCCTTCCCACTTTTTTTGCAGTATCATTCAAAAATAAGTTGTAAATACTGTGATATTTCACCTCAACTATTTCAGTACACACTCCTACCAAAAGACATTCTTCTATTATTCACAATATTCTTTAATGCCTCAGAAAATTAACAATAATTATATAATATCATCTAATATGCGGTCTTATCCCCAATTATACAAAGATAATTTTCTTAGTTGTTTTGTTATATTAAAGCAAGAATTCATTCATACATTTCATCTGGTATTTTTGGTATTTTTGTGTCTTCATTCTCTTAGATCTAGTACAGATACCCTACTTTTTTACCCCACGACACTGAAATTTTTTATTTTTTATTTTGGTATCATTAATATACATTTACATGAGCAACATTATGGTTACTAGACTCCCCCCATTATCAAGTCCCCACCACATACCCCATTACAGTCACTGTCCATCAGTGTAGTAAGAAGCTGTAGAATCACTACTTGTCTTCTCTCTGCTATACTGCCTTCCCCAAGACCCCCCTTGCATTATGTGTGCTAATCCTAATGCTCCATTTTCTCCTTATTCCTCCCTTCTTACCCATCCTCCCCAGTCCCTTTCCCTTTGGTAACTGTTAGTCCATTCTTGGGTTCTGTGAGTCTGCTGCTGTTTTGTTCCTTCAGTATTTTTTCTTTGTTCTTATACTCCACAGATGAGTGAAATCATTTGATACTTGTCTTTCTCCGCCTGGCTTATTTCACTGAGCATAAAACCCTCTAGCTCCACCCATGTTGTTGCAAATAGAAGGATTTGTTTTCTTCTTATGGCTGAATAATATTCCATTGTGTGTATGTACCACCTCTTCTTTATCCATTCATCTGCTGATGGACACTTAGGTTGCTTCGATTTCTTGGCTATTGTAAATAGTGCTGTGATAAACATAGGGACACATATGTCTATTTGAATGTGAGAACTTGTATTCTTTGGGTAAATTCCAAGGAGTGGGATTCCCGGGTCAAATGGTATTTGTATTTTTAGTTTTTTGAGGAATCTCCATACTGCTTTCCACAATGGTTGAACTAATTTACATTCCCAACAGCAGTGTAGGAGGGTTCCCCTTTCTCCACATCCTCGCCAACATTTGTTGTTGTTTGTCTTTTGGATGGTGGCCACCCTAACTGGTGTGAGGTGACATGTCATTGTGGTTTTAATTTGCATTTCTCTGATGATTAGCGATGTGGAGCATCTTTTCATGTGCCTATTGGCCATCTGAAATTTCTTCTTTGGAGAAGTGTCTGTTCAGATCCTCTCCCCATTTTTTAATTGGATTATTTGCTTTTTGTTTGTTGAGGTGCGTGAGCTCTTTGTATATTTTGGATGTCAACCCCTTATCGGATATGTCATTTGTGGATATATTCTCCCATACTGTAAGATGCCTTTTTGTTCTACTGATGGTGTCCTTTTCTGTACAGCTTTTTGGTTTGTTATAGTCCCACTTGTTCATTTTTGCTTTTGTTTCCCTTGCCCAGGAAGATATGTTCATGAAGAAGTTGTTCATGTTTATATTCAACAGAGTTTTGCCTATATTTTCTTCTGAGAGTTTTATGGTTTCATGACTTACATTCAGTTCTTTGATCCATTTTGGGTTTACTTTTGTGTATGGAGTTAGACAGTAATCCAGTTTCATTCTCTTACATGTAGCTGCCCAGTTTTGCCAACACCAGTTGTTGAAGAGGCTGTCATTTACCCATTGTATATCAATGGTTCCTTTATCGTATATTAATTGACCATTTATGCTTGGGTTAATACCCGGACTCTCTATTCTGTTCCACTGGTCTATGGGTCTGTTCTTGTGCCAGTACTAAATTGTCTTGACTACTGTGGCTTTGTAGTAGAGCTTGAAGTTGGGAAGCGACATCCCCTCTGCTTTATTCTTCCTTCTCAGGATTGCTTTGGCTATTTGGGGTCTTTTGTCGTTCAATATGAATTTTAGAACTATTTTCTCTAGTTCATTGAAGAATGCTGTTGGTATTTTGATAGGGATTGCATTGAATCTGTAGATTGCTTTAGGCAGGATAGCCATTTTGACAATATTAATTCTTCCTACCCAAGAGCATGGGATGAGTTTCCATTTGTTAGTGTCCTCTTTAATTTCTCTTAGGAGTGCCTTTTAGTTTTCAGGATATAGGTCTTTCACTTCCTTCATTAGGTTTATTCCTTGATGACATTGAATTTTTGAGAAGTCTTTGTGAGGTACCTTACAAATTGTTGTTCCATATTCCATTATTTTAAGGAGAAGTTTATTGAGATATAATTTATGCAGTGTAAAATTCATCCTCTTTAGTGGATAGTTCTATTAGTTTTGACAAATGCATTCTGTCATGTAAGTACCATCACAATCAAGATATAGGATACTTGTAACTTCCCAGAAAGTTCCATTTTGTCTTTTTGTACTAACCCCTTCCCCCACTGCCAGACCCTGGCAACCACAGCTCTGTTTTCTATCCCTACACTTTCACCTTTTTGGGAAAGTCTTAGAAATGGAATCATACAGTATGTAATCTTTTGAGTCTGACTTCTTTCACTCACTGAACGTGTTTGAGATTTATCCATTATGTGGATGTACCACAGGTTATCCATTCAGCAGTGGAAAATGGGTGGTGCAGGTTTTAACATTTATGAGTAAAGCTGCTATAAATATTTACATACAGGTTTTTGTATAAACATTTCATGTCTCTTTGGTAAACACCTAGGACTGAGATTGCTAGGTCATGTGGCAAGTGTGTGTTTAATTTTCTAAGAAACTGCCAGTGTGTTTTCCAAAGTGGTTGTACCATTCTGCATTTCTACCATCAGTATATGAGTTTTAGTTGTTCCATATCCTTGTCAATCTTTTTCATTTTATCCATTGTATAGGTTTGTGATGGTCTCTCATAATGAGTTTCATTTGAATTACTTTAATGAATACTATAGGCCTATGTTTCAGGGACACAAAGAAATAGTTTCTGTACTATTTCAAAATAAGTTGGGAAGTTATTAGAAATACCCCACCCCACCAAAACATTGAAGTCTTTTATCTGTTGTCTTTTTTTGGTTTCTTCCTCTCAAGCTTTCTCTCTTTGGGTGAGATTGTAAACCAAGCCCTGACGCCTTTCTCAGTCTAATCAGAAGGCTGTCAGAAATTTTCCAGTCTTGAAGTTTTTTACTTGCTTGTGTGAATTGGAATTTTTCTATCAAAGGAAGAGGATCATTTAGAGTTAGGATTTGTTTGGTATGTCTTTAAAATTATTATTGATGGTAGCACAGCCAATGAGGAGGTTTATCTCTCTTTTTCTCTTATACACACACACATACCTATACACCTCAAGCAATCTAAAAATTGATGACTTCCCAGAAAAAGTGTTCCATGCTCGTTTTATTTTAGAAGCTATTAATCCTCCATTAAACCACTCTTCAAAGTTTCTATTCAGAGTGTTGATTTTCTAATTTGATGTTAGCAAATGTTCCCTATAATATGCCTGAAAAGGATTATTAATTTTCTTCATAGACTTTTCTCCAAAACTACATCTTTGAGAAGAGACTAGAAAGCATATCTCAATATTGTTGAGGTACAGTCTAGAATAGTAAGTAACAGTCAGATATGAGACATTTCTGGAGTGAGGGTGGTAATGTAAATAGATGAAGCATCACAAAATAGGCAATTCAATTTAAATAGGTTTTAGGGTTAATTTCCCTTAGAACTAAAGTTCCTTTTGAAAAAACAAATTTTTTTGCAGTCGTTTATAGATTCTTGTCTCTTTCCAATGACTATGTGCTTCACACATCTTTTTAGTGAAGATTCTGTGTCCTTAAAACTTCCAAAGTAAATTTCTTTCTTTCACTTTTTTCTTTTTAATAATTATGTGTGGAGTGTTGGTGATGGGGAGAATATTATTTCTCCTTTCATTGTAGACATGGAAAACAACCGCATTCATTTTATAAATAGAGTTCCCCTAAATCCACCGTACATGGAGACGGCCCCTATTGCTACCTGCGGTTGTGGTACCTGTTGGTAAATAAGCAGAGAACACCTTTGATTTGTAGTGCAATTAATAATCAAATTATTCAAATCAGATCTGATTTATTAATGTTGAGGGATGTCAGCTTTTAGAAATATGGAAGATAGTAGGAGGAATTGCAATGATTTGTCAGGGAAAATCATTGGCAAAACAATAGGAATTGGGAAGCCCTGACTCCTCATGTATATTCGTCCCCAAGGTCATGCATTGACACACACTTAGAGTTCCAGAATAAGACTGAAATGAATATATAAGGCAGCGGTGAAAGGGAAAAAGTCACAAAGGACAGGATACTTCCTGTAAGAGTGGCTCTTATGATTTTTGGATCAGTTGCCCCAGAGGGTGCAAAAGACACGAAGTTCCAAATTTTACTCTTTCCCATTTTTCAGCTGGGGTGGGAGAGGTGACTCCTAATAACAAGTGTTGTGGAACAGCCAAATTTAGAGGAGATTATGTTTATATTTACTTCAACAGTTGGGTTATAAACGATATAATGTTTAACCCCGATACCCTTATCTTAACATGTAACTGGTGAGAAATAATGGACCTCAAATAGGGTTGATGCATTTGTATCAGTACAAACTATAGGCATAACTGAAGACACACATAACCAACTAAGTTAGACATGATAAATAAACAGTAGTGTGTAATTAAAATGCAGGTAGAACAGAATTGAAATTCAGAGACTACTCAAGATAACACAGGTGGTACTGATAAAAGTGTCCTTCCATAAGTTGAGGAAATTTATGTAATTTATGAGGTTAAAGAACATAGATTTCCAAATTATTTCTGCCATTGCTTTCACACTTAGCTATAATTCCTTCTATTTTGGAGAGGAAAAATAACTTTAAAAAGTACTTTTTCATCCCTTTCTATATCCAAGGAGGATCATCTACTTCCTGAGTAACAAGGAACAATGTCTAATCACTTGGCTAAGGAGGCAACATAAGGCAGGAAGTCCTGTAATCCAGGGATTAATAAAGCCAGCAGTCTCAGATCAGATATGGGAACTCCCTTCTCTGTTCTCCAACCTGTCCCAGGAAGGATTAGACATGTAACTTGAATGGTTCTTTCTGTCTCTTCAGTTTGTAGATCCTGCTTATGATTGTTTTATCTCCAGAATGGGAGAGAAAACCCATTTTATATAGGGAATAGTTAGGAAGAGGAAACCTTCTGGTAGTCATACTTGGGAGTGAAACAAATTGTCAATATGCAGAACTGTGGCTTGCCATTTTTGAGACACTAAAAGTAATTAAAATGATCTGTTGTTTATTGTGAGCAAATATGTAACTGTTTCAAAACTGCATAATAAGAAAGCCAAATGCTATAAACTTTGGAGAAAAATATGAAATTGGCTAGGGAGACCCATGTAACTTGATTCTTTCTTCTAAAGGCCCTATTTTACCTGTTGAAAACAAGAAAAATCAATTATAATATAGGATATAGTTAGCACAGAATTGAGGGAATATAAATGGTAGAACATCTTTGTGTTGTATTAACATAAGTGGAGGAAAAGATAAATATGTGAATCTTAAGCAGAAATAAAGTAAAATAAACTACCTTTGCCTCAATTAGCACATTAATTTATATAAAAATGGGAGAGCAATGAATTTTCTATATTAACTCCTGGTTAATAGTTTCCTTTCACGGGCTTGAATTTCTTTTTGGACGGTTATGAATAATCGGTTGTTTTGCTTTCTCCGTATTAAACTACCTTAACACTTGGTTTCTATGGACTGTGTTTCATGGTCGAATAGATTTTCTATTACTGAACAACAAATGTCATGATTTAAAATAACACCTATTTACTATTTCATAGCTGGGTATACCAGAAATCCTGGCATGGGCTCAACTGGAGTCTCTGTTCAGGTTCTCAGAGGGCAGAAATCAAGGTTTCTTGGGGCAGTGCTGTCTCCTGTAGTTTGGGGCCTTCTAACAAGTTTATGCATGTTGGCAGAATTCAGAATTTTGTAGGACTGAGGACCAGCCCCCTTTCTGGCCATAGGCCAGGAGCTGCTATGAGTTCCTAGAGGCCTGCTGTTTCCTGCCACAGAGTGCTCTCCACAGTGTGGGAGTTTGTGTCTTCAAGGCCTACAGCCAACAGCAGACATCTGCTGCTGCTTTGAATCTCCTGGAGTTTTCCTAGACTCTGACTTCTAAACCTTCTTTTAAAGAGTTCACTGATTACATCAGGCCCATCCAGGATAATCTTTTAAAATGCAACAGATTAGGGACCACAGGTGCTGGTGATTCAAGAGTAAATAAAGAAGGTCTTAATCCTGATGCAGGTGATAGCCAACTACTGGAATAGGACTGCAGACTGCGGTGGCTGCTGCGAAGGAAGTGATCGGGGTGGTGTGGCAGAGTAACTAAGGAAGAGCTCTTGTTACAGGAGCTGATATTCGGGTGGAGACCAGGAAGATGAGCATGAGTCACTCATGAGAAGAGCTGAGGGAAGAACAGTCCGGGCAGCAGTTGAACTTTTATACTGTGTCTAAAACAAACTATTTGAGAGTACAGATCATCCACCTGAAGGAATTCACTATTTCAGTAAAAACACAATTCAATACAGAATTAAATTTATTGAATATCTGGATGTTACAAGCTTTCTGGATGCATCAAACAATGTTTTCTGCTTCCCAGAGTGTCCTTCTAGGTCATCCATCACGCTTACTACAATCAGTGGGATCAATGGCTAACTGTGTTCTACTTATATCACTGCTGCTGTAGATGTTTTAGCTATTTACTTATAACAACTATTGCCACCCAACTGCAAGCATTAGAGTCTTTTATACATGGGTCTTTTTAAAGGAAAATGTGAATTTCAAAGTGAGTATATTCTGTGTCAGCAAAGAGGAAAGAAAAGGCTTTTCCTTATATTTTTTTGCAGCATTATTTACAATAACAAAGATATGGAAGCAACCCAAATGCCCATTGGTAAATGGATGGATAAAGAAGATGTGGTACATATACACAATGGAATATATTAGCCATAAAAAAGAATGAAATCTTGCCATTTGTTACAACACGGAAGGACCTATAGGGTATCATGCTAAGTGAAACAGCGTAAGACAAAGACAAATACCATATAGTTTCACTTACATGTGGAATCTACACAAACAAAAAATAGATCCATAATTATTTACTACAGATTTGGTTACTATAGGGAGGGAGGTGGGGACTTGGGTGAAATAGGTAAGGGGATAAAAAGGTGATGCCGGGGTTCTTGTTCATGGAGCCGAAGAATGAACTTCACGAACAGTCAAGGTAGGAGAGCAAGGTACAGGCTTTTATTTAGAGATAGGGAGTGAAAGGACTGAGCTCCTGGCTCACGCCAGGAGGAGACAAGAGAGTCCGGGGTGGTACATTGTCCAGGGGTTTTTATAGGCAGTTGAGAGACAAAGGGCTAGGGATGTACACCTGTTAAGTGGTTCCAAATACTTTTGAAGAAATACTAAATTTCTTCTTAGTCTTCCTGGTTATTTACAATAACTTTACTGATCTGATTTCCTCCAGGAGAGCAGCTTCCTGGTCTGGGAGCATATCACTCAAGGCTGTCTGCTTTGCTCCAAAGGTGGGCTGAGTCATTGTTTTACTTTAACTAATTGGTTTCAAGATGGAATCCTTCTTGTTTTTTTTACTATGTTGTTTTGGGCTTGCAGTAGTTTTGGGCTTGTTTGCTACATTGCCCAAGTTGCAACAAATCATTTGTGTAGGGCTGGAGGAAGAAAGGCAGCACTTGGGTAAAGTTAGAAAAACAAACTGGGCTCCCCAGCATGCCAAAGCAAATCCCGCAATGGATATCTTTTGTTTTTTCCAGAGGCCCTCACCTTACTCTGTCTAAGCCTATGGTCCCTGTCTCAGTTCCATAGTTACAACACATAGAATGTAACCAATTTTATTGTAATATCTTGGTATGGTAATACGGTATTGAGGTAACTGTACTTACCATGGCAAACATCTAGTAATGTATATATTTATTGAGTCACTATGTTGTACATCTGAAATCAACATAATATTGTATATCAATTTTATTCCAATTAAAAAAAGCCTTTTCCTTTAAATTGTTTTCAAATTTTAAATTTATGTACTGGCTTTAAGTGTGAATCTATGTAATAACACATGTGTACCCCAGGTTTGAATCTTACTCAAATATGAAAATATTTTGTAGCATAGAATCCATTATTTCACCACAATGTTATACATTGAAATAAATCACATAAATGTGTAAGTTGTTATTTGGGGTTCTTCATTCCCACCCTATCATCCCCTTCTTTCTACCTAATTCATAAATTACTAAATCCTGAAAACCCCACATAAAAGAATGTTTCTTAATCCCACCTTATAGCATTATCCCCACTATGATTGCCTTAGTCATACTTTTTAAGGCCTATTGACTGAACAGTCAAACTAGTTTTGCTGTTAAGAGCCTCTTCCTACTCCGTATTTTATACAGTTGCCAAATTTTGTTCCTAAAAACTGAGCAAAATCCCTGTCTTCATGGAGCTTACATTCTAGACACTAAAAGTAAACAAATGACAAAATAAACTTGTGATAATGAGGTATAAAGAAAGCAAAGTCAATTAATATTTGATAAGGGAGCCTTGGATATACATTGGGGAGATGACGGCCTCTTCAGCAGCTGGTGTTGGAAAAACTGGACAGCTACATGTAAGAGAATGAAATTGGACTACCGTCTAACCCCATACAGAAAGGTAAACTCAGGTGGATCAAAGACCTGAATGTAAGTCATGTAACCATAAAACTCTTAGAAAAAAACATAGGCAAAAATCTCTTGGACATAAACATGAGTGACTTCTTCATGAACATATCTCCCCGAGCAAGGCAAACAAAAGCAAAAATGAACAAGTGGGACTATATCAAGCTGAAAAGCTTCTGTACAGCAAAGGACACCATCAGTAGAACAAAAAGACATCCTACAGTATGGGAGAATATATTCATAAAAAACATATCTGATAAAGGGTTGACATCCAAATATATAAAGAACTCACGCACCTCAACAAACAAAAAGCAAATAATCCAATTAAGAAATGGGCAGAGGACATGAATAGACACTTCTCCAAAGAAGAAATTCAGATGGCCAACAGGCACATGAAAAGATGCTCCACATCGCTAATCATCAGAGAAATGCAGATTAAAACCACAATGAGATATCACCTCACACCAGTGAGGATGGCTAACATCCAAAACACAAACAACAACAAATGTTGGCGAGGATGTGGAGAAAAGGGAACCCTCCTACACTGCTGGTGGGACTGCAAATTAGTTCAACCATTGTGGAAAGCAGTATGGAGGTTCCTCAAAAAACTCAAAATAGAAATACCATTTGACCCAGGAATTCCACTCCTAGGAATTTACCCTAAGAATGCAGCAGCCCAGTTTGAAAAAGACAGATGCACCCCTATGTTTATCACAGCACTATTTACAATAGCCAAGAAATGGAAGCAACCTAAGTGTCCATCAGTAGATGAATGGATAAAGAAGAAGTGGTACATATACACAATGGAATATTATTCAGCCATAAGAAGAAAACAAATCCTACCATTTGCAACAACATGGATGGAGCTAGAGGGTATTATGCTCAGTGAAATAAGCCAAGCTGAAAAAGACAAGTACCAAATGATTTCACTCATATGTGGAGTATAAGAACTAAGGAAAAAAGAAAACAACAAAACAGCAGGAGACTCACAGAACCCAAGAACGGACTAATAGTTACCAAAGGGAAAGGGACTGGGGAGGATGGGTGGGAAGGGAGGGGCAAGGGGGAAGAAGGGACATTACGATTAGCAGATGTGATGTTGGGGGGGGCACGGGGAGGGCTGTACAACCCAGAGAGGACAAGTAGTGACTCTATGGCATCTCACTACGCTGATGGACAGTGACTGTAGTGGGGTTGGGGGGGGGTACCTGATGAAGGGGGTAGTGTAATCACCATAATATTACTCATTTAATTGTAGATTAATGATATCAAAATAAACTTATTAAAAAAAAAGAAAGTAAAAACAGGGTGAGAGGAAAGAGTAAAAGAGAGTAATTAAAAAAATTTTTTAGTTTTATTGAGATAAATTGACATACAGCACTAAGTTTAAGGTGTTGCAAATCATTTTAGATAGATGGTGACATCTGATTGTAACAAATGTTAATGCCCTTTAGCCAATGACCAGCAGGAACACATCCATAGTCAAACCAAGGTGGGTTTGACTTGTCACAGAAGGCAGAAAGCATACCACAAGAACTCTAGTCTCAGGAAGAAGGTGTTGTATAAATAAGACTTATTGTAGGATTGGCCTTGTGCTAGGTGATTCTGGGAAGGTTCAAAGCTTTGCTTTGGATTGATGCTCTTAGGAAACAGGTAATTCTATGTTTGGGTATCTTAATAATTGTTATCTAGAGGGTAGAAACAATGGAGAGAAGCTAAGGTTGTAACTGGTCACAAACAGAAGTCTTATATTTAGAATGTTTGGCCATTTTTGTGGTTTGAAGAATATTCTTTTTATTTGCGGTGTTCAGACATTATCTTGGAGGGGTTTTTGTTTATCTACCATGGTGTCACATTGTGGCCATGTCTGATGTTGATATTCTTTGATATTATGTTCAACGGAACAGTCAAACCTAGCAGAGAATTCTAGTAAAGGTAACAGCTCCAGTCCAGCTCCTGGTTGTTCAGGCTGCTTTTCTTTTTCTCACTAACAAAGTCATTAAGTGCTATACTTGTCTCTAAATTGCAATTTATAACACTTAACTTCTAATGCTGTTATTATTTGGGATAATGAGTTCTAAAACTCATAGCTCTGGTGATGATGGTAGTAGCTTATTTGATCATTACAAAATACACACCCTCTGCTATATGGTGTGGTAAAAACAGCTACCTGCTTGTGTCCGAATGGCTCTGGAATTAGAAAATAAGAACTGCTGCCAATTTCAGAAACCACTTCAAAAGTCTCAAAGTCACTTGTTTCATCTTTGAAATCAAGTAGGAGTTAGATTATATGTGTAGTTCTGTTAGGTTTGCATGGTGCCAGGCTGTCCATGTAGTAAACACACAGCATCAATTACAGATTCTAACAAGGCCCTAAGTCTAATTCAGCCTGTTTTTGAGATTTATCCGTGTTATTTCCTTTTTAAGATGAGTACAATTCCATTGAATGAGTATACCAATTTACTTACCAATTCTCTACTGGGTTGTTTCTAGATTTTGGTGATCACAAATAATACTGCTATGAGCATTTTTGTGCGAGTATTTTTGTGTATATGTGCTTTTATTTTTCTTGGATACTTATAAATGGAATTGCTAGATCATAGTGTATTTAACTCCTATTAAACTAATAGGTCCAACATTTTACATAAAGTAAAACAAAGGCATAGATCACCCTTTCCTTTGGCAGAAAAGTAGCTTGGTAGAGTTGGTAAAGGATCTTTTTTAAAGCCTCAGACAACCAACCTGTCAGTCCCAACCCCGTCCTCACCAATGGAACTCTTGGGCTGAAAGCTGTGTGGATGGTACCTGTAGAGAAACGTAGTTTGCGCGATGCATTTGGTAGTAACAGGTATATAAAACCCTTTGGTAAGTTTTGCCTTAAGATTTCTTGGAATTCCTACTCGCTGAGGCCAAAGTCAGAAAGGGAGATACCTGAATGTCGGCAGATCTAAAATCACAGTCATTCCTGACAAAGAAGCCATTAGTCCTTTATACTGACTCGTTCTCTTCATTATTTAAGCCTCTTCCAATTTCTCCTCGTGAAGGACAACCTTCTTTCAACACCAGGTACCACTCTAGGTATTGCCCTTTCTCTGGCCTCATTGTAATCAACCTTCATAAGGGTTGCTGCGAAGCCCATTTCCACTCTCATATGGATCATCAAGGGCCTTCTAAAACCGTTTATCATATAGCAGGCACTGCACAATCACTTTAAAGTATATGATGGATCGATGAGACTCCGAGGCTGCAGGTAAAGCAGTCTATAGCTTGTAGCTTGGGATGCTGGATGACTGGGTGCAGCATTTTATCTTTCTGGTGTGTATAGGCAATTTGATATATGCTTTCATTTTTAAATGAAGTTACGGAAGGTCAGTAGTCTGCCCCAAGCAACAAGCTTTAGAACAAGTGGAGAAACAGCGACGCTGCACTTCCAATTAGGTCCTCACGTGAGAACAGAGGTGCGCACAGCCTGCGGGCCGCGCAACTGCCACTCCACCGACCTGGAGCCGGGGAACCAGGTTCCTTCCGGCGGAACCCTGTTTACTGCTCCTCAGTGGCCTCAGTCTCCGAGTGGGGAGGAGGAAGAGCGGAGTGACTCCTGGCCAATGGCAGTTCTTGAACTTACACCTACAGACGTTAGCGCGGCTGTGCAAACGGATGTCACACAGCTGGCTCGGAAGCGTCTCCTCCCGCCCCAGAAAAGGGGCGTGGGCACATCGGCCTC
>JAVSCE010004126.1:0-11902 GCA_032199065.1 Smutsia gigantea | reverse complement strand
GTAAGGGTCACAATAATTTGAAAACCGCTCCTGTATTGTCACTGGTAGTGGCAAACCTAGAAGTACTACCAATAAACATAATCCTGTAAATACTTGTTATTACTGAGCTGCACCATTAAATAACTGAAACACACACATGGGCTATCATGTGATTGCAGTTTGCAAAGTCACTGAGGGGAATGTAGGCCTGTGCACAGAACACAAAACTCGGAGTCAGGCAACCTGGTGCTAGTCCCGGTTGAATCACTGACCACTTGTGTGACCTCGTACAAAGCATTGTTCCCTCTGGGCCTTGGTTCTTTCTCTAGAAAATGGTAAAGGTGGCCCATGTGAAATCTCTAAGTCTGCCCTGCAGTATCACCAAGTGAGCCCGTGAATAGGAAATACTTCCTGTTATAAACAATTCCTAAAAATTATTTATTCAAATGCCTATTCTGTGGAATATAGCAGTGAACAAAACATACAAATCTATGCTCATGGAGCTTATAATCTAGTGAATATACATTCTGGTAAATAATATTCTCCAAATAATTTTAATGTTCTCCTCAGACAGTATTTAAACACTATTCTGTGATCATAGTTTGTGAAAAGGTGAGGTCCAAGCCAGGACAGTTGTACCCGTCCCACTAGAGGTGCACATCTGTGAAAACGAAGGGCTTTTTTTTTTTAACCTTTAGTGGAAATGGTAGCATGTAATCGTAACTGAAAACAACCACTTTGAAATCTTACTTGCATTTAAAACGATAGTAAATTCCATTTAATCTGTAAAAAAAAAAATTCTGGTGGATTGAGGTTTCAGGTGACTGGGCCATACTGAAACTTGATCCATTATGTTACTTGGCATAGTGGTTACCTACAAGTACCTTTATGTAAGGGTTGCTACTAAACAACACATTGTTTAAAGTACACTTGATTCTTGTCATTTGCTTGTGCAATATTTAAATAAGTCTAAACATCCACTTTAAGTCCCTACCAAATGATTCATTGCTCTCTTAGAAGTTCAGTATAATATATACAATAGCAATCTGATGTTTTATGGAATTATTGTAGGGTTTTGACTCAGCCTTTTTTCCATGAAAGTTTTATTTGTAGAGTCTCTTCAAGAACTACCAAAACCAGAGTTGATCTGTGCTCTCTGTTGACAGTGAAGATTATGTAACATGGATTTCTGAACCAGTGATACTCATAAAATAATTTCTCCTGTACCTGCCAAATGTTAGTGTTTAATACACACAACCAAAGATCTGTATAAAATACTTTTGACTCATTAAAACCCATCAGAATATATTTATAAGGAAATTTTTTCAGTTACACTTTCATGTCAGTTATCCTAAGAAACCATAACTTTCACTGACACAGCCCAAGTGCCTACAACAGAACCATGCACAACCCATGGATTCAGTATTTGGCATGGGAGCACACGTGCACACACACACGCTGGAGACAATCATTATGGCTCTTTGGTTAGCTATTTGAAAGTCACAGGAAATAGGTAATAATGTATAGCATCTAGTTTAGTTTTAACTCTTTAAAGGTTTAATAACAACAGGTCTTTCCATTGCACTACATAATGATCAGAGTAACATCACCTGTCGTTTCCGAATGGAATTTGATATTCATAAAGGGGACTTTCTTTGTTGATGGGTAAGGAAGCCATTTTCTGTGTATGAGCCACAGAGAAATTGACTGTTTAATAAAGAATCCTGTCTGGTTTTATTTTGTTTTTAAGAGGGGCCATATGGGGTCTTTGCCGGAAGAGATGCATCCAGGGGCCTTGCCACTTTTTGCCTGGATAAGGAAGCCCTGAAGGACGAGTATGATGACCTTTCTGACCTCACTCCTGCCCAGCAGGAGACCCTGAGCGACTGGGACTCTCAGTTTACTTGTAAGCATTTTTTAAAATTGTGCCTGGATTAAATGCCTACCAGTAATGGGATTCACAGAAATACAATAGTTAATACTAAGCAGCTGGGAATTGGGGAGCACAGTGATAGGCCCCTGAATCTTGACTGGATCGAATTTGTGGCTTGAAGAGTAATGGTAGCAGTGCTGAGTCATTTGCCATGACTGCACACCAAATTTTAGCTAATTGTCTGGAAACTTAGGTTTCTGTCTTTTTAATTTTTAAGAGGTTTGCATAGATTCTACACTAGGATTTGGTGCTTAGTGTGTAGAAAGGATAGTGGCCATCTTGGCTGCAGAAAGGGATTTTCCTAAGCCCTCACTTGTAGAGCTTGCTGTTTAAAAGCAACCCACATTTCTGTTGAAGAATGGGAGACTTGTATTCCACAAAACAACTTCTCTTTGAATCTAATTAAGCCTAACTATAGGCCTTATCTACAGATGATGCTTATAATCTGCCCAGCAACAATGGTGTCTGCATATTTAGAAAGAAAGGAAAAAGGAGATACTTGTTTCTTGGCATATGCTATGGACTGAGGTCTTTGGGTGGTGGGGGAATAAGGATGAGGGTTAAGTTCAAATTTTGAGAATTAAGAAATTGGTTTTTGTCAAAACTGAGTGTTGTTATTACCACTTTAGGAACATTTTCCCCGCTGAGAATTTGAATAGTAATCTTTCCCAGCTTCAAATCAGTACATAAAGACCATGCCCATCACTCTGAAGATGTTTCATTTAAAATGTAGTTTTCTATTTGCTCTTCTCTCTAATCAGTTAAATATTTTTGGCTCTTTTGGCTACAGCCAATCGTTTTCTTTGAAAATAATGCTGACTTCAGGCAGTTCTGGGTTAATAATTAGCCAGATAAGGCTCTACCTTTAGAGTTTGGATCCCAAACACACTAAGTATACCTTTCAAGTCTAGAGGCGAGTCTTTTTACTTTGACAACATGATTCATGTATCTAATGTAGTCCCTCATTTTTTGCAGGCTACAGATTCCTTGTAACAGTAGATTCTACTATAAGGAACCAATGCATTATAACTGATAATTTACAAAGCTCTCTGTTCCGGAGCTGGCCTTCATCAGTAGGGTAAAAATGTGGGGTTTTTTCCCCCTTAAACTGAGGCTAGCTCCGAATACTGTTTAAGACACTTTGGCTGCAGTCAAAGCTGGCATGGGTTCCTCTTAAGGCAGTTTTCTCAGGCGCCACCTGGCTTTTAATTGTCTTGCAATCCTGAGCACCCTAGGGACCTTTGTAATATGTTCAAATAGGGAAGTTCTAATTGTTCCCAGCCATTATTTCACACAAAAGCATCTCTGATTACCTGGTTAGACAGGTTCGTCACTCCTCTAATTCCTACCCATACTCGGAGAAGACTGGTCCTCTTGGCCTCTGACATTGAGGTGATTAATCCTGCGTTAGCTTGGCCTCAGTTATGCAGCCAGGATCGTGGTTTGCTGACCCAATCCTTGTTCAAGTCTTTTACATTCTGGTTTGCATTCCTAAATCTGTTTTCTCCAATATCTCCAGTGCTCTCGTGCCTCCTTTATCACTTCTTTACACACAGCTTTTTCTCAAGGGTGGAGAAACATTCTGCCTCCTATTATCAACTCCATCCACTAGGCTTAACCATTCCTTCCCTTCCCTATCAAACAACTAAGAAGTGGTTTTTGTAACCACTGATTCATTTCTTCTCTGTACCTCCTCCTCACACCCTACAGGATAGTTTCTGACCCCACAGTTGGATTGAACTTATTTCTTGGGTTTCCAAGGACCTCTTTCTTGCCTATACTACCTTCACTTCTCTGTGCTTGTTGTAAGTCTCTGTCATGTGCCCCTCCAGAGTGGCTCCCTCTCCAGAGCGCCTGTTTCAGTCCATGGAATCTGTAGCTTTCACTTCAGTGACTCATGTTCCCAGTTTTCCTTTGAAATAGCTCAGTCCTTCCCTTTCCATTCCCAGAGACAGTTCCCTGCTCCTGGATCTTTCCTTCACAAGTGGATCAACTTGCTGGCCTCCTGGTCTCCTCACTGTACTCTGCCCTAAACCCTGTGGTACCATTGTTAATGAGGCACTGTTTTACTGTGTCATTCCTTTGTTGTAAATCTTCATTGACCTATGCCCCCTATAAGTCTAGACACCTCAGGCTGGCTCTCCACATCCTTCATAAATTTCCCCACACTGCTTTCCAACCCTACTCCTACTGTCCTCCTGCCAACTTGGTCTCTTTATTAGTCCCCAGATATGGTCAATCTCACCTGCATGCCTGTGCATGTAGTGGTTTCATTTTCTGGAAATCCCTCGCTCCCTGAATCCTCCTACACGTTTTCCAATTCTCCGTGAAGTGTTCTGCAGCCCTTTGAAGTAATTCATAATGAACCTAAACTACATGCAAACACAGCTCATGTGGACATTTCCTCGAGCACTTGTCAGAATTCACTGCCTGTTTTATATTTATGTCTTCTGAACAAAACTCTTAATTCCCTGTTGGCAAGGACTGTGTTATAAGTCCTTTTTTATCCTTCAAGAAGCCCAACACATTGCTGTATAGATTGTAGACTTCCAATAAGTGCTTTAAAATGAAAAGTGATTTTCTATAAAGAATGAGAATGACTATTTGTTTTCTTCTCGACCTCCAGTCAAGTATCATCACGTGGGCAAACTGCTGAAGGATGGGGAGGAGCCCACCGTGTACTCAGATGAGGAAGAACCAAAAGACAAGAATGCTAGGAAAAATGACTAAAGCATTCAGTGGAAGCATATCTATTTTTGTATTTTGCAGAATCATTTGTAACATTCCAGTCTGTCTTTAAAACATGGTGATTTCAATATTTAGAAAAGTTTTGAACTTGCTGTAAATTTTTTAAATTAACATCACTAGTGACTGATAAAATTAACTTGTTTTAGAATGCATGATATGTTTGTGTGTCACAAATCCAGAAGGTGAACCACAGTGCTGTGATACAGATGTTCTTACTGTTTTTCTCGTGTCTGTAGCTAATATAGGCTGAATTTAAATATGTTTTTCCTGAGAGACAGGTAAGACTTGGGTATTTCCCCCAGACAGGTAAAAATGTTAAATGTGCAAAGTCCTTTAAGCACCAAGAACAAAGGAATCAACTTGTAGTCAGGATGTGCTCTAAAGACAACGAATCCCTTACTTCTCAATTGGCTTAAATGCATGATTTCTGTTATATCTACCTCTGAGGCAAATCTGCAGTGTTTCAAAGGCTTTGCTATCAATGAAAGAGAGCTGTCCCATAACAAAATGAAATCTCAAAGCTGGGCTTAATTAGAAAAAATACAGTTACTGTTTCTAGACTGCAGCATTGTTCTCCTATGGACAACCCAGATGCCCACACTAAGACAGTTATCTTCAGTGAGGATTAAAACAGGCTCTGAACATTCAAAAGAAAGCTTTTTGGAAGAATCAGCTGGCTTGCCTAAAACCTTAAATATATTAAGAACATTGTACGACTATCTGACCAGTCCCCGCATTCATGGCTGGACAATGTTTGTTTACACTTTGATGTGAGATTGGGGCATGCAGAACAGGAACAAGTATTAGCTCTCCTAAGAGCCTTCACACACACTGCTGAAGAATGAGGAAAGGACCCATCACTAGCCAAGTGGTTTTTAAAGTATATTCATTAAGGTAACAGTTATTCATGTTACAAAACTATAGCCACTGCAAGAGTAGTAGTCAAGTGTCTAGGTCTTTGATATTGGTCTTTTGGTTAACAATAAACTTAGCTTAAGTAGACTGTACAGCTGTATGAATTTGTAAAAGTATTACATAAACAACTAGTGAAGTTTCAAACTCCTGCAATTGTAGTTGAATAGTCATTGTATTTTCTTGTGAACCCGTGTTTAATGGTTTTACCTCAAATCAGAAAACAAAATGAAGTGCTTTGGTCGGTTAATAAAATGGTTTAACCCAGTATGGTGTGGTGGGTTTTATGGTTTTTAAACCTTAATCTGAGGAACCAGATTCAATCATTTTATTTTGGCTTAGAGTTTCACTTTTGAGTGATTTTTTTGTATTCTGAAAGAAACAGGGGCAAAACTTCAGAGTCCTCACCAGAAACTAAATATCAGCTTGTCTTGTTAAGAAATGGCTGAATTTATTTTTTGTGACTCATGAAATTCTACCTCTTTCAGCCAGAACATTCTGAACTCTCAAAGGCAGACCCCCTTCAGGTCTGTAGTAAAGTTATTAAGAGATAACTACTAGAGGCAGGGTTCTGTTTTTGTTCTAATGTATCATCTAATCAGGAATCCTTATACAGTAGTCCCCCTTGTCCACGGTCTCAATCTCCTGGCTTCAGTGACCCACGGTCAGCCTCACTCTGCCCCCAGAAGCAGATAATCCTCCTGACGTGGTCAGAAGGTCAATAGTAGCCTAATGGTATGTCACAGTGCCTGCGTCATTCACGTCACTTCCTCTCATCATGTAGGCATCTTACCAGCTCACATCACAAGAAGCGTGAGCACAGTACAATAAAATATTTTGAGAGAGACCACCTTCACATAACTTACTACAATATATTGTTAGGATTCTTCTATTTCATCATTATTAATCTCATTGTACCTAATTTACAAGTTAAGCTTTATCATGTGTATGTATGTATAGGAAAAAAAACAGTGTATATAGGCCTCGGGACTATCGGGTTTCAGGCATCCCCTAGGGTTCTTGGAACATACCCTCCACAGGCAAAGGGGACTATTCTAGCAGCAAAGCTAACTCACCTCATGTCAAAAAAGGATACTGGGTTTGCATATGCAGTTAGTTATATAAACAGACAACCTTTGCCATTTTAATGTTAAAATTGGCAGTTTTCTTAAGAGGGATGTACTCCCTGACCCAAAGAAGTCCACAGCTTTCCTTTTTTTGTTGTTTGCAAATGATATTGCCTTTTCTTGTTTTCATTTTATTTTTATTACAGTGCCTTTATTTCAAAGGGTAGTTTCTGGGAAGCAGTTCAAAGTCATTTTGAGCTTGGTTAAACTCATTGCTTAGAGCTGTGATTACTTCTGTGTCATAATTAAATGGGCAAATCTTGAATCTTGTTTGGAATTATGGATTGTTTGGATTTGGATATTATGATTGATGAACATTATTTGATTTCTGCTGTCCAATAATGTATATGTTATCTAGGAATTGCCTCACACATAGGATATACTCTGGCAGGGTAATGAAAAGGGACCATTAAATGAAAAGGTTACATGCATTGTCTTTAAAAGACTGTTTCATCTAATACAGAAACATGAGAAACACACCATATGCCTGTTACTATAGAACCGAAAGCCCTTTCCAGCTGTTTGCCCTTGGGCAATTTGGCATTGACTAACCTTGTGCTGTAAGTATCTGTGTATAAAGGTTACCCATGGTGCATGCCCAGTGCAGCGAGTGCATCCTCCATCAGCCCCCTCCAGATCTCTGAAGATAAGACTTGAACTTCCAAATGTCACTGCATACATTTTGCACTAGTTTTTTTTAAGGTTCTCTTACAACTATTTAACAATCCAAGAGGAGGGAAGAGAATATTAAGGTAATAAGGTGCATTACATTTAGAATGAGTTGATGCTTGTCTTTGAATGCACTTGAAGTGTTCTTTATTTTTAAAGCATATAAAGCACTGGAGTGTTTGTTTTCCCCCCCTGGAATGAGAAAATAAGATTCTCCTTGGACTGGAGTCTATAGGGAGCAACAGCCCCAGAGGCTGTAAGGGGACAGAGAAGCTGGGCTTGACGGCAGCAGGGTAGGAAAGGAGCAGGGCTTCTCCAGGGCTCAGCGCACTGTGATCTGAGCCAGGGCTGCAGCTGTAGAAGAGCAGGGCGCCAGCTGGCTAAAGAAGGCCACCTGGGTCAGGCTGCTGAAAAAGCCAAGGGAGGACAGCAGAAGAATTCAGATAATCTGGGTAAACTCAATGGCTTTCATTCGGAGGACTTTATGTTGTCCTTGCTTCTGCTGTTGTGGCTGTTTTTGTTCTTTTTTAATGTGCCCATTTCCCCGATAAGGTCTCATTCAACAATATTGTAGATCCTCTTTTGTGCCAAGCAAACTGTTACACCATATGCTTTGGGAAAGGGGTGGGAGAGAGAAGTTGGGCCGCCTTTGCAGCCTGAAATCTCATTTAGATGTGAAGATTAGGCTCCTCCTTTTACTAAATTAAACAGGTGTAGCTGATGCCAAGAGGAAAAAACATCCAGAGCCTGGTTAAAGCTTCAATCCCAAATAGCCTGGTTCCCCTTCCTTCAGAACTAAATCAACATCATATTGATTACATGTAACGGGATATTACTGTAAGGCAGGGCTTTGACCTAAAGGACTCTGATCTAAAAACTTCTCAAATCCAGCTGGCATATTCATAAGCCATATTACATAAAACATGCCATTTTAGAAGATGAGGGAGTGTGGTTACAACCAGCACCTCCAGTGGGGGAGGTGCCAGGTGAACATCCTTTTGCTCCCACCTGCTTTCATACAACCCCTGCAAAGGGAGCTCATCCTCAGTACCAGCATCTCTGGGTTCCAAGCTGCATTTGCTGCCTGTTCCATGTCTCTCCATATCTGTGGCTGCTCTGCAAAATGTCACATTCACCTTACCTCAAAGGGTCAAACAGGCAAATCCTAGATCCAGAACAAGCATCCATACAGCCCATGGTGTTTCAGAAAGGGCTCTGGGAACCCAACAAGAGCCCTTTCAGCTCTAAGTGCCCAGATTGTATTCTAAGGTCCAGTCTGCCTTTGTTACATAACACTTAGAGGCAGTTTGCTGTACATTTCCTGTGAAAACACAGTTAACTCTTGAAAGGTCCAAGACTGTCTGACTACTGAGGGCCCTGGCTTCTCTGCCTAGACTCCCCATCGCACAGTCACACTTTTTTTTGGACATTCTGTAACTTTAACACTTCTACCAAGTGCTGAAGGGATGAGATGAAATTCCACAGAGTGTATTTTGGTACCTTGTAATAGCACTGATAAAACCTTTGCTGAAGGAAAGATAGTCTTAAGTCCAAATATCATTATTTCAATTTGCCCAAAATGAAAAGAAAACTGTGATCTAGAGAGTCAGTTCCCACACACCAGCATCGTGAAGGGAAAAGGGGCATAGAAACTATTATAATTAGACATATATTCTCACAGAAAACGTTATTGTAGATGTGCAACATTCTAGCCAATACATGTGGCAAACGAACAGACTATTTACTATGACAATTTTATTTTTAATATATCAGAAAATTAGATATGTTATTTCACTAACAGTGCAAATAAGAAAAAGGATCACAACATTAGTGCGAAGCAGCAGACTACAGGTAGAAACTCTCCCTGCCCTCCAAAGTGGAATTATCAGCATTTATTTAAAAGTTAGCATTTTAAACAGTCTTGCAACAAATAAAAATACATTTATTTGGTTCTTACTTTCAAAATTACCAGGTTACACGGCTTCCCTACCTGAGAAATTCACATAAACTGAACAAAAACACATTGAAAGATTTTTAGATTTCTTACAGCACTGTCAGCAGTACACACTAGGAAAAACATGAAAACACCTATTTAAAAAGACAAAGTTTAAAGTTCAGGCCCTCAGTTACTTAATAGGACATGGAAAAAAGATTAGAAAAATACTTTTGCTCCTCTTAAATAACACCACAATAAAGAATAACAATGTTAACTAATAGGAAGTGATCACAATATTTTTGGTTCTATTTCTTTCTTACCAAGCCATTCAATTGACAAGTACAAAATAAGTTGTTTTTTTCATTTAAGGCCTATACAAAAAAAGAGATTAACTCAAACCTAGGATGCATTATCACAAGACATATAAAAATCCAAGGCTTTACAGAAAGCAAACATTAAAACCAGCATTTTTACTTTCTTCTAGGTCCCAGGATGGTATTTAGCAAATCAACAAAACAAGACAAAAAGTATTATATATACGTGACTTAGCACCAGTTCTATTATACAAAAAAAAAATTGCACATGCTGTATTCTGCAATTTATTTTTTATGTGTGGTTACTGAGAAGCAAATTGTTTTCATGCCCAAAATCTCTGCAAGGAAAAATTAGCAAATGACAGAAGATTTTTTTTTTCAAGACAAGCATAGCTGCTTTCCATTACAAACCCATGATGTTGTTTGTTTCAGTGGCATGAAACATGAAAAAATAAGGAGGCATGGTCTCACTGGAAGGGAATAATACCTAGTTACCAAAAGTTGTCTGACAAAATGCAAGCTATTCGCAGTTTAAATGGCTACTCTGGACAACAGTACTTTGAACATTAATCGTCATTGCTAGTCCTCAAGAGGAGAAAAGGCACTTCCCCTATGAGCAATTTTTCAGAGTTGACAAACCAAACCTAGTTTTGATGGCAGAGTCACTGGCTTGAAAGTGGAACTGAATACAACAGAGCCAATAAATCATTTATTGGTTTTTATCTTATTAGTAATAAACATAATCTGCTATGTTATATTCACTTCTGAACTTTTATATGTACTAGCAGACCTCTATTAAATGTGATCAGAAGAGATCAGTGAAACAACTTGTGGCTCTTACTTTAGGTAAATTAGAAGATTTTGTAAATTCTTCAGGTATCAGTTTGCTCCAGCGGCTGGTTATGAGCACATATTGTGCCTCGTCATGGGGTAACCACACTGCCTGGCATCCCACATCAGTTCTACTAGCCAGTACTTTTCTGCAGAACATCAAGTTAAGACTGAAACAAAGCATATTGAATGAAAATGTTGCCTTCCACTCCTATGGATTAAAGTCACCTTTCCCTGCTGCCCACAGTTTAATCTCATTGATGTGTTCAATGGCCAAGTTAGGTATAGTGTTGTGAGGAAAAAGGGTCATCTACTGCCCCTGAGGTCCTAAATCCAATATAAGGCAGAATGAATCAGCCGAGCTTTCAAAAGAATATGCACTGCATTAAGATATAAGTCTTTACGAATCTAGAAAATAGCTCAATTTAAAAACATACTCAAGAAGTCCAAAACCAGTAGGTAAAAAGGTAAATTGTTTAGGTTAAGAGTTTATAAATCCTGCGCACACACAATTTTTCCTCAGCTTGAAAACTCTGGGCTTTGCCCTTGACTCTTCCTAACTCCATGCATGGCATTATTGAGGATTGAGGAGGCACTTGTTACTGGTTTATAAAAGTCAATATGGGGATATTCAGTGGCTTCTTAAAAACTGATGTCACCTAACCCTGAGTGAAAGGATTACATAACCTGAAATGGAATACTGCCAGTCCTCCCTTCCCAAGTGCCATTATGGGTGCCCCAGGATCTTTCAATATTTCCTCTTGCAAATCCCACTGGTTGCTTCACTTCAGTCCTGTTGCTTTTCTAGGACGGAACGATATGGGGTTCTTCAAAAAACAACTCTTCTAATGGTACAGTATCTGTTGAAACCTCAAAGGACAATCTGAGCCCTTTTTAGATTCTTCCTCCAATACTTTGCTGCTAAAAGAACAACTCTTTGAGTACTGTGAGCATATTAATAAGATGAGTTTCCTTCCGGTGGGTGATCATGAAACCCTCTAATGTCATGAAGAAGTTTACTGTATGTTCTAGCTGTCATCTCTCTTCTTTTACCTACTGTTATTTCTACATGTCAGGAAACTTGGTTGCTGCACTTGGTATTTCTGACCAAGTCAAAGAATGTGTAATGTGACCAAGTCACTGTTGTTCCCTTTGAAGAGAAATGATACTAAATGATGGTGTTACGACAGCTGAAGAGCCATAGACGGCTATCTCAACTCTCAGTGTTAATTTGCTCCTTCACTGGCACCAAATTAAAGTTGCAGTTGAACTGTAGAAACATCCTTGGATTAAGAAGTTTTGCAAGCACATTGCTTTACCAAGCTTTAGGATCTGGGTGTTTTGTATTTCTAAAGCTTGCCAACACACCTGCAGTCATTTTAATCTATGCTTTATACTTTGGCAAGAGAAACAAGGTTTTGTATTTTACCTTGATCAAGCTTTTAAGTGTTAC
>JAVSCE010004124.1:0-46131 GCA_032199065.1 Smutsia gigantea | reverse complement strand
AAGAAAGAAACAAATCCTACCATTTGCAACAACATGGATGGAGCTGGAGGATATTATGCTCAGTAAAATAAGCCAGGTGGAGAAAGACAAGTGCCAAATGACTTCCCTCATTTGTGGAGTATAACAATAAAGCAAAACTGAAGGAACAATACAGCAGCAGACTCACTGACTCCAAGAAGGGACTAGCAGTTACCAAATGGGAGGGGTATGGGAAGGTGGGTGGGGAGGGAGGGAGAAGTGGATTGAGGGGTATTATGTTTAGTACACATGGTGTGAGGGGTTATGGGGAAAACAGTGTAGCACAGAGAAGGCAAATAGTGAATCTGTGGCATTTCACTACAGTGATGGACAGTGACTGCAATGGGGTATGAGTGGGGACTTGATAATATGGCTAAATATAGTAACCATATTGTTTTTTTCATGTAAAACCTACATAAGAATGTATATCAATAACACCTTAATAAAAAAAATTTTTTTAAGTGAAGGGATGGGAAAAGATATTTCATGCAACAAATAGGGAGAAAAAAGCAGGAGTTGCAGTACTTGTATCAGACAAAATTGATTTCAAAACAAAGAAAGTAACAACACAAATAGACATTACATAATGATAAAGGGATCAGCATATAACCATTATAAATATCCATGCACCCAACATAGGGGCACCTAAATATGTAAAATAAATACTAACAGAATTAAAGGGGGAAATAGATTGCAACACATTCATTTTAGGAGACTTTAACACACCAACTCATATCAACAGACAGATCAACCAGACAGAAAATAAATAAGGAAACAGAGGCACTGAGCAATACATTAGATCAAATGGACTTAACAGACATCTATAGAACACTTCATCCACAAGCAGCAGGATACACATATTTCTCAAATATACATGGAACATTTTCCAGAAAAGAACACATACCAGACCACAAAAACAGCCTCAATAATTCAAAAAGATTGAAATTGTATCAAGCAGCTTCTTAGACCACAATGGTATGAAACTAAAAATAAATTACACAAAGGAAACAAAAAGGCTCTACATACAGGTGGAGGCTAAACAACATGCTTCTAAATAATAAATGTATCAATGAAAAATTAAAACAGAAATCAATACATGGAGACAAGTGAAAACAAAAACACAACAGCCCAAAATCTGTGGAAGGCAGCAAAGGCAGTTCAAAGAGGAAAATACATAGCAATACAGGCTTACCTCAAGAAACAAGAACAATCCCAAATAAAAAGTCTAAAATCACAATTAAAGAAACTAGGAAAAGAAGAACAATGAAGCCCAAAGTTAGTAGGAGGGACACAATAAAGATCAGAGCAGAAATAAATAAAATAGTGAAGAATAAAACAACAGAAAAAAAAATCAATGAAACCAGGAGCTGGTTCTTTGGTAAAATAAACAAAATAGATAAACTGTAGCCAGACTTATCAAGAAAGAAAGAGAATGCACACACATAAATAGAATAAGAACTGGAGAAGGAATAATCACAACAGATACCACAGAAATACAAAGAATTATTAGACAGTACTATGAAAAGTTATATGCCAATAAATCGGACAACCTAGAAGAAATGGATAACTTCCTACAAAAATACAACCTTCCAAGACTGACCCAGGAAAAAAACAGAAAATCTGAACAGACCAATTACAGCAATGAAATCAAATTGGTAATCTAAAAACTCCCCCAAAACAAAACCCCATGTCCAGATGGCTTCACAGCCAAATTCAACCAAAACTTTAAAGAAGAGGTAATACCCATCCTTCTTAAAGTATTCCAAAATGTAGATTTAATATTAGCAAATGAAATCCAAAAATACATCAAAAAGGTAATCCATCATGACCAAGTGGGATTTATTCCAGGGATGCAATGATGGTACAATATTTGTAAATCAATAAATATCATATATCACATCAACCAAAAGAAGGATAAAAATCACATGATCATTTCAACAGATGCTGAAAAAGCAACATCCATTCATGATAAAAACTCTCAACAAAACAGGTATAGAGGGTACATACCTCAAGTTAATAAAGGTCATATACGACAAACCCATAGCCAGCATCATACATAATAGCAGAAAGCTGAAATCTTTCCTCCAAGATTGGAACAATTCAAGGATGCCCACTCTCACCACTTTTATTCAACACAGTACTGGAGGTCATAGCCACAGCAACCAGAAAACACAAAGAGATAAAAGGCATCTAAATTGGTAAGGAAGAAGTTAAACTGTGACTATTTGCAGACGACATGATATTGTACATAGAAAACCCTAAAAGCTCCACAAAAAAACTATTAGAACTAATAACTGGATCCAGCAAAGTTGCAGGATACAAAATTAATACATAGAAATCTATTGCATTCCTTTATACTAACAACGAGCTAGCAGAAAAAGAAATCAGGAAAAGTACTCCATTTAAAATTGCATCAGAAAGAATAAAATACTTAAGAATAAACCTAACCAAACAGGTGAAAGACTTATACTCTGAAAACTATAAGACACTCATGAGAGAAATTAAACAAGAAACCATTAAATGGAAATCTATACCATGCTTATGGATATGAAGAATTAATGTCAAATTGGCCATCCTGCTCAAAGCAATTTACAGATTCAATGCAATCCCTATCAAAATACCAACAGCATTCTTCAATGAACTAGAACAAATTGTTCTAAAATTCATATGGAACCAAGGCAGCATAGCACAGACAAGACAGGTAATGACTCTATAGCATCTTACTATGCTGATGGACAGTGATTGCAATGGGATGTGTGGGAAGGACTTGATAATATGGGTGAATGTTGAAACCACAAGGTTGCTCATGTGAAACCTTCATACGATTGTATATCAGTGATACCTTAATTAAAAGAAAAATTCATATGGAACCCCAAAAGACCCCAAATAGCCAAAGCAATCCTGAGAAAGAACAAAGCTGAGGGGATTACACTGCCTGACTTCAAGCTCTACTACAAAGCTACAGTAATCAAAACAATTTGGTACTGGCACAAGAAAAGACCCATAGACCAATGGAACAGACTAGAGAGCCCAGATATAAACCCAAGCATATATGGTCAATTAATAGCCAATAAAGGAGCCATGGATATACAATGGGGAAATGACAGCCTCTTCAACAGCTGGTGTTGGCAAAACTGGACAGCTACATGTAAGAGAATGAAACTGCATTATTGTCTAACTCTGTATACAAAAGTAAATTCAAACTGGATCAAAACCTGAATTAAGTCATGAAACCATAAAACTCTTAGAAGAAAACATTGGCAAAAATCTCTTGAATATAAGCATGAGTAGTTTTTTCCAGGACACATCTTCTCAGTTAAGGGAAACAAAATAAAAAATGAACAAGTGAGACTACATCAAACTAAAAAGCTTCTGTACAGCAAAGGATACCATCAGCAGAACAAAAAGGCTTCCTACAGTATGGGAGAATATATTTGTAAATGACTCATCTGATAAGAGGTTAACACCCAAAATATATACAGAACTCATATACCTCAACACCCCAAAAAGAAATAACCTGATTAAAAAATGGGCAGAGGAGCTAAACAGACACTTCTCCAAAGAAGAAATACTAATGGCCAACAGGTACATGAAAAGATGTACCACATCACTAATTATCAAGGAAATGCAAATTAAAAAACAATGAGCTATAACCTCACGTGAGTTAGAATGGCTACTATGCAAAAAATAAGAAACAACAGAAGGGATTAAAGATGGCAACATGAGAGGTGAGACAGAGGCTTCCTCCTAAAACCACATATAACACAAAAATATAATTAATACAACTAATCCTCAAAGAGCAACAGGAAAGAGGACTGCACCAAACTGCATACACCTGGAGAAAAGAATATATCTCACGGAACAGGGTAACGTACCAAAGCCGTGGCTGGAAGGACCCAAGCCCTTCCCCCACACCAGCTCACCAGCGGGAGGAAGAGAAACAGAGCAGGGAGGGAGTGGAGGCCTTGGACTGCTGACCTAACTCCAGAGATCTGATCTGGGAGCACAAACCTACATTTGATGGTGTTTTCATGGTACTCTCATGATTAGGGGGTTGGAAAGCTAAGCCAGGCAGAATACCTGGAGAGACAGAGATTTCAGCCGCTTGTGGAAAGCAGGAATCCATATCCGGCTGCTCTGGAACAAAAGAAAGGTGGGAAGTCTAAGAGACTTCCTAACAGCAAGAGAGCTGCTAAAGGGGCAAGGATTGCACAGAGTTTACTGCTCAGGAGAAAGGACAGGTAGACAAAATTGTCCAGGTGCACTCTGCCCAGAAGGTTGGGAACTTTCACAATCTTCAGGAGCTCCAGCTCCCTGGTTGGCCTACAGAGCTCCAAGGACCCCCTCCATGATACGCAGCCTACTGAGCCTTTCTCTCGGCCAGCCCCACCTGGCTCATAAACTGGCAAACCCTACCCTGGAATTAGGCCAGCCAGAGGGAAGCCCCATCTACAACTACAAATGCAAAGCACAGAGGCTTATACCTGTGTGCTCGGCCCACTGGTTCTGGCAATGGAGACGGGCATAGCAGCAGGGAAGCAGGAAACAGTTCTTTCCTCCCCCCAGGCACCAATACTGCTCCCCTGCAACCCCCGACATTGCTTCAGGCATTGAGCAGCTCCAGAGAGTAGAGCTTCTGGGCACTAGAGGGTGCCATATACAAATATGAAATGTCAAAGGAACCTGGTTCAAAATAAAATGATGAATATAACCCCTGAGAAAAATTCAAATGAAATCGACCTCATAAATCTGTCTGAAAGGGATTTCAAAATAAAAATCATTAACATGCTCATGGAGGTACAGAAAAATATTCAAAAACTCAGGGATAAATTTCAGTCAGAGATCCAATCATTACAGAACACAGTATCAGAAATGAAGCATACAATGGAGTTTTAAAAGCAGATTTGATACAGTAGAGGAGATGATAAATGAAAAAGAAATTAGAGAAGAGGAATACAAAGAAGCTGAGGCACAGAGAGGAAGAAGGATCTTGAAGAACGAAAGAATATTGAGAGAACTATGTGACCAATCCAAACGGGACAATATTCACATTATAGGGGTACCAGAAGAAGAGAGAGAAAAAGGGACAGAAAGTATCTTTGAGGAGGTGATTGCTGAAACCTTCCCCAATCTGGGGGAGGAGATAGTCTCTCAGGCCATGGAGGTGCACAGATCGCCCAACACAGGGACCCAAGGAAGACAACACCAAGACATATAATAATTAAAATGACAGAGATCAAGGATAAGGACAGACTATTAAAAGCAGCCAGAGTGAGAAATAAGATCACATACAAAGGAAAGCCCATCAGGCTATCATCAAACTTCTCAGCAGAACCTTACAGCCAGAAGGGAGTGGCATGATGTATTTAATGCAATGAAGCAGAAGGGCCTTGAACCAAGAATACCTTATTTGGCAAGGTTATCATTTAAATTTGAAGGAGGGATTAAGCATTTTCCAGATAAGCAAAAGCTGAGAGAATTTACCTCCCACAAATCATCTCTACAGTGCATTTTGGAGGGACTGTTACAGATGCAAGTGTTCCTAAGGTTTAATAGCTGTTACCAGAGGTAATAAAACAACAGTAAAGAAGGCAGAACAGTTAATTACTAAGCAAATTAAAATTTAAGTCAACTCTCCCCAAAGTCAATCAAGGGATAGACAAAGAGTACAGAAAATGATACCTAATATATAAAGAATGGAGGAGGAGGAAAAAGGAGGAGAAAAAAGAACTTTAGACTGTGTTTGTAATAGCATACTAAGTTAATTAAGTTAGACTCTTAGATACAAAGGAAGTTAACCTTGAACCTTTAGTAACCACGAATCTAAAGCTTGCAATGCCAATAAGTACATACCTATTGATAATCACCCTAAATGTAAATGGTCTGAATGCACCAATCAAAAGACATGGAGTCACTGAATGGATAAAAACAAGACCCAACTATATGCTGCCTACAAGACACTCACTTTAAACCCAAGGACATACGCAGACTGAAAGTGAAGGGATGGAAAAAGATATTTCATGCAACTAATAGGGAGAAAAAAAGAAGGAGTTGCAGTACTTGCATCAGACCAAACAGACTTCAAAACAAAGAAAGTCACAAGAGACAAAGAAGGACATTACATAATGATAAAAGGGTTAATCCAACAAGAAGATATAACCATTATAAGTATCTATGCACCCAACACAGGAGCACCTACATATGTGAAACAAATACTAACAGAATTAAAAGGGGAAATACAATGCAATGCATTCATTTTAGGAGACTTCAATACTCCACTCACTCCAAAGGACAGATCAACCAGACAGAAAATGCGTAAGGAGACAGAGATACTGAAAAACACATGAGAACAGATGGACCTAACAGACATCTACAGAACTCTACACCCAAAAGCAGCAGGATTCTTCTCAAGTGCACATGGAACATTTTCAAGAATAGATGATATCTTAGGCCATAAAAAGAGCCTCAGTAAATTCAAAAAGACTGAAATTGTACCAACCAGTTTCTTGACCACAAAGGTACAAAACTAGAAATAAATTATGCAAAGAAAATGAAAAATCCCACAAACATATGGAGGCTTCACAACATGCTCCTAAATAACCAATGGATCAATGACCAAATAAAAACAGAGATCAAGTAATATATGGAGACAAATGACAACAATAATTCAACACTGCAAAATCTATGGGATGCAGCAAAGGCCATGGTAAGAGGAAAGTATATTGAAATACAGGCCCACCTCAGGAAAGAAGAACAATCCCATATGAACAGTCTACACTCACAATTAGTGAAACTAGAAAAAGAAGAACAAATGAGGCCCAACGTCAGTAGGAGGGACATAATAAAGATTAGAGCAGAAATAAATAAAATTCAGAAGAATAAAACAATAGAAAGAATCAATGTAAGCAGGAGCTAGTTCTTCGAGAAAATAAACAAAATAGATGAACCCCTAGCGAGACTTATCAAGGTAAAAAAGAGAGTCTACACACATAAACAGAATTAGAAATGAAAAAGGAAAATTCACTACGGACACCACAGAAATACAAAGAATTATTAGAGAATACTATGAAAAATTATATGCGAACAAACTGGATAACCTAGAAGAAATGGACAACTTTCTAGAAAAATACAACCTTCCAAGGCTGACCCAGAAAGAAACAGAAAATCTGAACAGACCAATTACCAGCAACAAAATTGAATTGGTAATCAAAAAACTACCTAAGAACAAAATTCCTGCACCAGATGTCTTTATCACTGAATTTTATCAAACATTTAGTGAAGACCTAACACCCATCCTCCTTAAAGTTTTCCAAAGAGTAGAAGAGGGAATACTTCTGAACTCATTCTATGAGGCCAGCATCACTCTAATACCAAAAGCAGGCAAAGCCACCACAAAAAAAGAAAATTACAGTCCAATATCCGTGATGAACATAGATGCAAAAATACTCAACAGAATATTAGCAATATTATTCAATTCAAAAATACATCAAAAAGATCATCCATCGTGATCAAATAGGATTTATTCCAGAGATGCAAGGATGGTACAACATTTGAAAATCCATCAACATCATCCACCACATCAACAAAAAGAAGGACAAAAACCACATGATCATCTCCATAGATGCTGAAAAAGCATTTGAGGCCCTCGCTCCTGCCCTCGCCCTCACCCTCGCTGCTTCACCTCGCCCTCGCCCTCACCCTCACCCTTGCCACCTCACCTCGCAGGGCCCCATGAAAAGGATCTTGGCCTTCAGCATCGCAGTCTGCAGCCCGCAGGCCCACGGAACCCACACCAGCGAGGTCCCACCGGCGCTCTTGTCAGGGCAGAGGTGTCCTGCATGCAGGCTTTGGAGAGGCGGCTGGGCTGTAGGAAGAGTGCTGATTTGGGAGTAAGGCAGAAATTGGAATGAGCTGAGTGATCTTAAGAATATTCCTTAGACTTCCGGGAAGATGGCGGCGTGAGCAGGGCGGAAGAAATCTCCTCCCAACACTATATATATCTACGAAAACACAGAAAATATATCTATTCCTAAAAGAGAGACCAGAATACACAGGAAAGTGCACAGCATGCAGCTACACCCGAGAGGACTCGGCACCCCAAGAGGCGGGTAAGATATGGAGCCGTGACCCGGTGGGACCCGAGCACTCCCCCACCCCAGCGCACCGGCGGGAGGAGAGGATTCAGAGCCGGGAGGGAGTGGAAGTACACCCCGCGAAGTAGCCAGCCCCGGGATCTGTGCGGGGAGCGCTGACCCACATTGCACAGTGCAGCGGAGATTGGAGAGACAGAGGGGCAGGATCTGAGCGGGGAACACGCTAGGGTGCTTGCAGCTGGCTCCCGGGAAGGAAAAAAAAAGCGTGCGCTTTCTTCAGCGGTCTTAAAGAGATAGGAGCGCAGCAGAGGAGCAGGATCGCTCCAGCACACTCAGCCAAGCAGGCTGGAAGTCTGGGGAGTTTCAGATGCCTTAGCTGGCGACTGGGGAAGCATAGCCATACTTACACTTCTCACTGAGATCAACAGCCTCCTATTCGTTCCCACCCCTGCCAGAGCGATAAAGGGCCCTGTGGAGTGGCGTGGCCATAGCTGCGGAATAGTGGGGCAACAGCGCCACCTAGAGCATTCCCACAGAATCTAGACCCGTGGGCGTTTTTTTGTTTTGTTTTTTGTTTTTTCTTTTCTTTCTTTTTTTCCCTTTTTTTCTTTCTTTCTTTCTTTTTTCTTTTTTCTTTCTCTTTTTAAAGTCTTAAAGAACCCAGCTGACATACGTGGCAACTACCAGTGACCAATTCCATAGCCATGAAAAGACAGAGGAATATGGTTCAGACCAAAATCAACCAGAGAACCCCAGCGAGGGAGCCTGAAGGGATGGAAATGCACAATCTTCCTGAAAAAGAATTCAGAATAAAAGTCATAACCATGCTGATAGACCTACAGAGAAATGTGCAAGAGCTGAGGGAGGAAGTGAGGGAAGTGAGGAAAGACAATGCAGAAATCAGACAAGCGATCGAGGGGCTTAACAGCAGACTGGATGAGATGCAAGAGACTGTTAATGGAATAGCAATCAGAGAACAGGAATACAGAGAAGCTGAGGCAGAGAGAGATAAAAGGATTTCTAGGAATGAAAGAATAGTAAGAGACCTGTGTGACCAATCCAAACGGAACAATATTCACATTATAGGAGTACCACAGGAAGAAGAGAGAAAAAAAGGGATAGAAAGTGTCTTTGAAGAAATAATTGCTGAAAACTTTCCCTCGCTGGGGAAGGAAATAATCTCGCAGTCCAAAGAAGCCCACAGATCTCCCAACACAAGGGACCCAAGGAAGACAACACCAAGACACATAATAATTAAGATGGCAAAGATCAAAGATAAAGACAGGGTATTAAAGGCAGCTAGAGAGAGAAAAAAGATCACCTACAAAGGAAAACCCAGCAGACTATCATCAGACTTCTCAACAGAAACCTTACAGGCCAGAAGAGAATGGCATGATATATTTAACGTTATGAAACAGAAGGGCCTTGAACCAAGAATATTGTATTCAGCACGATTATCATTTAAATATGATGGAGGGATTAAACAATTTCCAGACAAACGAAAGTTGAGAGAGTTTGCCTCTCATAAACCACCTCTACAGGATATCTTAAACGGAGTGCTCTAGAGGGAACCACTCTTAAGGCTAAAAAGATGTCACCAGAGAAAATAAAATCATAGCAAAGAAAGCAGACCATCCAAATACTAACTAAAGGCAAAGAATAAAACACCTAGTATATAAAGAATGGAGGAGGAGGAATAAGAAGGGAGAGAAATAAAGAAACATCAGACAGTGTTTACAATTACTTAACAAGAAAGTTAAGTTAGACTGTTAGATAGTAAAGAAACAACCCTTGAGCCTTTGGTAACCACGAATCTAAAGCCAGCAATGGCAATATGTACATATCTATCAATAATTACCTTAAATGTAAATGGACTGAATGCACCAATCAAAAGACACAGAGTAACAGAATGGATAAAAAAGCAAGACCCATCTATATGCTGCTTAGAAGAGACTCACCTCAAATCCAAAGATATACACAGACTAAAAGTGAAGGGATGGAAAAAGATATTTCATGCAAACAACAAGGAGAAAAAAGCAGGTGTTACACTACTTGTATCAGACAAAATAGACTTCAAAACGAAGAAAGAAGCAAGAGATAAAGAAGGACATTACATAATGATAAAGGGGTCAGTCCAACAAGAAGATATAACCATTATAAATATATATGCACCCAACACAGGAGCGCCAGCATATGTGAAACCAATACTAACAGAATTAAAGGAGGAAATAGACAGTAATGCATTCATTTTAGGAGACTTCAACACACCACTCACTCCAGAGGACAGATCAACCAGACAGAAAATAAGTAGAGACACAGAGGCACTGAACAACACACTAGAACAGATGGACCTAACAGACATCTACAGAACTCTACACCCAAAAGCAACAGGATACACATTCTTCTCAAATGCACATGGAACATTTTCCAGAATAGACCACATACTAGGCCACAAAAAGAACCTCAGTAATTTCAAAAATATTGAAATCCTACCAACCAACTTCTCAGATCACCAAGGTATAAAACTAGAAATAAATTTTAGAAAGAAATCAAAAAGGCTCACAAATACATGGAGACTTAACAACACTCTCCTAATTAATCAATGGGTTAACGACCAAATCAAAACAGAAATCAAAGAATATATGAGACTAATGACAACAACAACACAAAGCCACAACTTCTGTGGGACGCAGCAAAGGCAGTTCTAAGAGGAAAGTATATTGCAATCCAGGCCTATTTAAAGAAGGAAGAACATTCCCAAATGAATAGTCTAAAGACACAATTACTGAAATTGGAAAAAGAAGAACAAATGAGGCCCAAAGTCACCAGAAGGAGGGACATAATAAAGATTAGAGAAGAAATAAATAAAATTGGGAAGAATAAAGCAATAGAAAAAATCAATAAAACCAAGAGCTGGTTCTTTGAAAAAATAAACAAAATAGATAAACCCCTAGCCAGACTCATTAAGAGAAAAAGAGAATCTACACACATAAACAGAATCAGAAACAAGAAAGGAAAAATCAAGACGGACCCCACAGAAATACAAAGATTTATAAGAGAATATTATGAGAATCTATATGCTAACAAGCTGGAAAACATAGAAGAAATGGACAACTTCTTAGAAAAATACAACCTTCCAAACCTGACCAAGCAAGAAAGAGAAAAACTAAACAGAACAATCACCAGGAAAGAAATTGAATTGGTAATCAAAAAACTACCCAAGAACAAAACCCCTGGGCCTGATGGATTCACCTCTGTATTCTACCAGACATATAGAGAAGAAATAACACCCATTCTCCTTAAAGTTTTCCAAAAAATAGAAGAGGGGGGAATACTTCCAAACTCATTCTTTGAAGCCAGCATCACTCTAATACCAAAACCGGGCAAAGACCTCACCAAAAAAGAAAATTACAGACCAATATCCCTGATGAACGTAGATGCAAAAATACTCAACAAAATATTAGCAAACCGAATTCAAAAATACATCAAGAGGATCATACACCATGATCAAGTGGGATTCATCCCAGGGATGCAAGGATGGTACAACATTCGAAAATCCATCAACATCATCCACCACACCAACAAAAAGAAGAACAAAAACCACATGATCATCTCCATAGATGCTGAAAAAGCATGTGACAAAATTCAGCATCCATTCCTGATTAAAACTCTAAACAAAATGGGTATGGAGGGCAAGTACCTCAACATCATAAAGGCTATATATGACAAACCCACAGCTAACATAATACTTAACGGCAAGACGCTGAAAGATTTTCATCTAAGATCGGGAACAAGACAGGGATGCCCACTCTCTCCACTGTTATTCAACATAGTACTGGAGGTCCTAGCTATGGCAATCAGACAAAACAAAGAAATAGAAGGCATCCAGATTGGTAAAGAAGAAGTCAAATTGTCACTATTTGCAGATGACATGATATTGCACATAAAAAACCCTAAAGACTCCATTCCAAAACTACTAGAACTAATATCTGAATTCAGCAAAGTTGCAGGATATAAAATTAACACACAGAAATCAGTTGCTTTCCTATACACTAATGATGAACTAACAGAAAGAGAAATCAGAAAAACAATTCCATTCACAATTGCATCAAATAGAATAAAATTCCTAGGAATAAACCTAATGAAGGAAGTGAAAGACCTGTACTCTGAAAACTACAAGACACTCCTAAGAGAAATTAAAGAGGACACTAACAAATGGAAATGCATCCCATGCTCTTGGCTAGGAAGAATAAATATTGTCAAAATGGGTATACTACCTAAAGCAATCTACAGATTCAATGCAATCCCTATCAAACTACCAACAGCTTTCTTCAATGAACTGGAACAAATAATTCTAAAATTCATATGGAACCACAAAAGACCCCGAATAGCCAAAGCAATCCTGAGAAGGAGGAATAAAACAGGGGGAATTACACTCCCTGACTTCAAGCTCTACTACAAAGCCACAGTAATCAAGACAATTTGGTATTGGCACAAAAACAGACCCACAGACCAGTGGAACAGAATAGAAAATCCAAACATTAACCCAAACATATACAGTCAATTAATATTTGATAAAGGAGCCTGGGATATACAATGGGGAGATGACAGCCTCTTCAGCAGCTGGTGTTGGAAAAACTGGACAGCTACATGTAAGAGAATGAAACTGGAATACTGTCTAGCCCCATACACAAAGGTAAACTCAAGGTGGATCAAAGACCTGAATGTAAGTCATGAAACCATAAAACTCTTAGAAAAAAACATAGGCAAAAATCTCTTGGACATAAACATGAGCAACTTCTTCATGAACATATCTCCCCGGGCAAGGGAAACAAAAGCAAAAATGAACAAGTGGGACTATATCAAGCTGAAAAGCTTCTGTACAGCAAAGGACACCATCAGTAGAACAAAAAGACATCCTACAGTATGGGAGAATATATTCATAAAAAACGTATCTGATAAAGGGTTGACATCCAAAATATATAAAGAACTCATGCACCTTAACAAACAGAAAGCAAATAATCCAATTAAGAAATGGGCTGAGGACATGAATAGACACTTCTCTAAAGATGAAATTCAGATGGCCAACAGGCACATGAAAAGATGCTCCACATCGCTAATCATCAGAGAAATGCAGATTAAACCCACAATGAGATATCACCTCACACCAGAGAGGATGGCCAACATCCAAAACACAAACAACAACAAATGTTGGCGAGGATGTGGAGAAAAGGGAACCCTCCTACACTGCTGGTGGGACAGCAAATTAGTTCAACCATTGTGGAAAGCAGTATGGAGGTTCCTCAAAAAACTCAAAATAGAAATACCATTTGACCAGGAATTCCACTCCTAGGAATTTACCCTAAGAATGCAGCAGCCCAATTTGAAAAGGACAGATGCACCCCTATGTTTATTGCAGCACTATTTACAATAGCCAAGAAATGGAAGCAACCTAGGTGTCCATCAGTAGATGAATGGATAAAGAAGATGTGTTACATATATACAATGGAATATTATTCAGCCATAAGAAGAAAACAAATCCTACCATTTGCAACAACATGGATGGAGCTAGAGGGTATTATGCTCAGTGAAATAAGCCATGCCGAAAAAGACAAGTATCAAGTGATTTCACTCATATGTGGAGTATAAGAACAAAGAAAAAAACTGAAGGAACAAAACAGCAGCAGACTCACAGAACCCAAGAGCGGACTAATAGTTACCAAAGGGAAAGGGACTGGGGAAAATGGGTGGGAAGGGAGGGATAAGAGGGAAAAAGGGGCATTACGACTAGCAGATGTAATGTTGGGGGGGGGGGCATGGGGAGGGCTGTACAACTCAGAGAAGACAAGTAGCAATTCTATAGCATCTCACTACGCTGATGGACAGTGACTGTAATGGGGTTGGTGGGGGGGACCTGATGAAGGGGTAGTTTAATAACCATAATATTGCACATGTAATTGTAGATTAATGATAATAAAATAAGTTTTAAAAAACAAAAAAGCATTTGAAAAATTCAACACCCATTCATTATAAAAACTCTCAACAAAATGGGTATAGAGAGTAAGTAACTCAACATAATAAAGGCCATATATGACAAACCGACAGCCTACATTACACTTAACAGTGAGAAGTTGAAAGCTTTTCATTTAAGATCAGGAACACGACAAGGATGCCCATTCTCCCCACTTCTATTCAACATAGTACTGGAAGTCCTAGCCACGGCAATCAGACAATACAAAGAAATAAAAGCCATCCATATTGGCAAGGAAGACGTTAAACCATCCCTGTTTGCAGATGACTTGATATTGTACATAAAAAATCCTAAAGAATCCACTCCAAAACGACTAGGTCTAATATGTGAATTCAGCAAAGTTGAAGGATACAAAATTAATATCCAGAAATCTGTGGGATTCCTATATACTAACAGTGAACTAGCAGAGGGAGAAATCAGGAAAACAATTCCATTCACAATGGAATCAAAAAGAATAAAATATCTAGGAAGAAATGTAACCAAGGAAGTGAAAGACCTATACTCTGATAACCACAATACACTCATGAGAGAAATTAAAGATACCAATAAATGGAAACACATCCCGTGCTCATGGATAGGAAGAATTAATATTGTCAAAATGACCATCCTGTCTAAGGCAATCTACAAATTTAATGCAATTCCTATCAAAATACCAACAGCATTCTTCAATGAACTAGAGCAAATTGTTCTAAAATTAATATAGAACCACAAAAGACCCCAAATAGCCAAAGAAATCCTGAAAAGGAAGAATAAAGCTAGGGGGATTACGCTCCCCAACTTCAAGCTCTACCACAAAGCCACAATAATCAAGACAATTTGGTACTGGCACAAGAACAGACCCATAGACCAATGGAACAGACTAGAGAGCCCTGATATAAACCCAACTATATATGGTCAATTAATATACGATAAAGGAGCCATGGACATACAATGGGGAAAGACTGCCTCTTCAACAGCTGATGTTGGCAAAACTGGACAGCTACATGCAAGAGAATGAAATTGGATTAGTGTCTAACCCCATACACAAAAGTAAACTCAAAATGGATCAAGGACCTGCATGTACGTCATGGAGCCATAAAACTCTTTGAAGACAACATATGCAAAAATATCCTGAATATACGCATGAGCAACTTCTTCCTGAACGCATCTCCTCAAGCAAGGGAAACAAAAGCAAAAATGAACTCATGGGACTACATCAAACTAAAAAGATTCTGTATGGCAAAGGACACCATCAACAGAACAAAAAGGCATTCTACACTATGGGAGAATATATTTGTAAATGACATATCCGACAAGGGGTTAACATCCAAAATATATGAAGAACTTACATGCCTCAACACTCAAAAAGCAAATAAAAATTGGCAGAGGATATGAAGAGACAATTCTCCAAAGAAGAATTTCAGATGGCCAACAGACACATGAAAAGATGCTCTACATCACTAATCATCAGGGAAATGCAAATTAAAACCACAATGAGATATCACCTCACACCAGTAAGGATGGCCAGCATCGAAAAGACTAAGAACAACAAAAGCTGGCGAGGATGCGGAGAAAGGGGAACCCTCCTACACTGCTGGTGGGAATGCAAATTAGTTCAATCATTGTGGAAAGCAGTATGGAGTTTCCTCAAAAAACTCAAAATAGAAATACCATTTGACCCAGGAATCCCACTCCTAGGAATTTACCCTAAGAATGCAGGAGCCCAGTTTGAAAAAGATATGCACCCCTATGTTTATCACAGCACTATTTACAATAGCCAAGAAATGGAAGCAACCTAAGTGTCCATCAGTAGATGAATGGATAAAGAAGAGGTGGTACATATACATAATGGAATACTATTCAGCCATAAGAAGGAAACAAATTCTACCATTTCCAACAACATGGATGGAGCTGGAGGATATTATGCTCAGTCAAATAAGCCAGGCAGAGAAAGACAAGTGCCAAATGATTTCCCTCATTTGTGGAGTATAACAATGAAGCAAAACTGAAGGAACAAAATAGCAGCAGACTCGGAGACTCCAAGAAGGAACTAGGGGTTACCAAAGGGGAGGGGTGTGGGAGGGCGGGTGGGAAGGGTGAGAGAAGGGGATTGAGGGGTGTTTTGTTTAGTACACATGATGTGGGGGATCAAGGGGAAAGCAGTGTAGCCAGAGAAGGCAAACAGTGAATCTGTGGCATTTTACTACAATGATGGACAGTGACTGTATTGGGGTATGAGTGGGGACTTAATAATATGGGTGAAAGTAGTCACCACATTGTTTTTTCATGTGAAACCTTCATAAGAGTGTATATCAATGATACCTTAATAAAAAATTTGAAAAAAATAGGTGTGTGCTACTAATGTATTTTAATTTTTTCAGTAAATCCAGTGGACAAATGAACAAGTTTTATGGCCATGTAGGGATGTGGCTGGCCCCCGCAGAGAAGGTTATCTGTAGAATATCTGAGTCTTGCCTGAGAGGCCACTTCTCTAAAACCTCCCACTGCTCCCATGTAACCACCTCTGACCAATGAGATGGTGCTTCAACAACTCAAGTCTTTTTCTAAGAGTCTCTGATATTGCCTACTACTGAAATGGAATGGAGCTTACAGGACCCTCAACTCTTTAAGTCTTCTCCATCTTATCTATTGCCAAGAGTGCTCTGTGATCTTAATATCCAAAGTTAGCTGTGTCAAAGCTAGTGGAGGTCTTTGAAGTCTTTTCTGTGAGGCCGTAAAAGGGAAAATACAAAATGAGGATTCTTTTTAGATCTGTAATCAACTTCTCTGTTCCTCTGAACTAATATAACACTGCTTGCAGAGGGAAACTTGTCCATATCTGAATGCTTGGTTTCTGAGACTGCTACTGGGCCCTTCTACAGGGCCTTTCAAACCAATCTCTGAAGGCATTGCCTATAAAAAAACCACTCATAAGCCAGGGCAGTGGCAATATAGCTAGCTGTTGCAGCTTTGACTCCACCAGTGATATGCACTGCCACTTTCATCAACCCATACCAGAGCCAGCTTCAGTTCTCACTGACTTCCATCTTCTGCAGAACAACATCTTCCTGTAAATGCAGATATTCAGGTTGACCATAGCTGGCTTTGTGCCTGTGGCTCTTTGATAGAAATGAGGCTAAATAGAGTTTTGTGTGAAAATAGAGAGCTGAATGACATCAAATAATCATGAGGCATCCTGCTGATTAATGGGCCAATTGTCCTGAAGGTCATCTGGTCTGAGCTTGGCTAGAAATCAAATTAAAATGCGGGTTGATATTCAAAGCAATGGCTACCCCCTCAGAGCTTCTATTTTAGCCCAGAATAAGGGAAGACAATCATAATTTTTGATTCACAGATGGACTGTACCTTTAACTGAGGCTTGCATCAGTTTTCTTCATATTTCCCAAATGGGCAGCTGATCTTTGATGCATATAACCTGATTTTCCCCTTTGTGGAATTCCCAAATGTCCAGTCTCCAGGTTCTTTTTCTTACTACAAGCAATTTCTATAAAAATTGGCCTTTCAATATATACAACAAAGTATAAAAAGTGTAGAGTTTATACAAAGTATAGGGTTTACTGAACCACTTGTGTGTAAGCCCCTCGTTTTCCTCTTAGCTTTCCTTACTGTCATTTTTTTTGGTTTGATTTCTTCCATTGGGCAGGAGTAGGGAATGCTTTCATTGTTTCCCACTGGGAATAAAGGAAGTCCTCAATAAAAACATTGTATCACTGAAAATAAACTGTTGGAAGGCTTGTCACAAGACACAAGCAGATAAATAAACAAAAGCCATCGTCAGGAAATAAAAACATCTTTGGTAGGTTTCAATGTGGTAGCCCCCATTTCAGTGAGTTTTTAGTGGTGTGCAGTGTTTTATGCTCAATGACTTCTTTCATTTTCCTTTTTTAGTGAGAGGAAGCTATTACTATCTTTTAATAGCAGATGACCACTTCAGCTTTGCTAAAGCAAGCATTAAGGGCAGATCAGAAAAGTTATGAGACTTCCTCAGCAATGACTGCTTATTCTGGGCCTGCTGCTCACCCTGTCTTTGCGTCTAGCCAAATGGACTTTTCATAAGGAGGTGGCCTTTCCAGAAGGCCTTCTGTGTCTTGACTTTTGCCGGCTTCTTGGCTTATTTCTCCCCCCTACCCACTTACCCCACTCTCACCCCCACCCCACATACACACAGGAATCAATACTCCTGAGAGAGTTCTCAGGCTTCACCATGTAAGACACTCAAGCCATATAGTTTTCTCTTACAGGTCCTGACATCACACAAAGGAGCAATGGCTTTCATGTGTGTGTCCTGGAATGGATACTTTTGATGCTACCTTTTTAGTTTTGAAAATGGTTTCTTCTTTTATTCAAAAAATATCTCCTTTGTTTCATCAGTCAAGTGAGCCGTGTGGATTCTAAACACTTAAAGACTTTCTCACCAATGTCTACCTGTTATTTAATCTTTAAGTAACAGCACGCTCTACCCGCTGGCTGGCGTCAGGCCAAGGGATTCTCCTTGGGGCAGAATTGGCACTCTTGGGCTTTGCAACTTAAAGTAGAAATAACTGGGAGGGCTCAGTGTGGTAGACTTTCCTTTTCCATTCCTTCGCTTTCGGCAAAGAGACAGATTTCTTATTTTTAGAAGAGAATAGTACCATGTAGTTAGCTAGAGCAAGTGTACAGCATGTATTAGAGAGACTTCTGCATGAGGGCCTAGAGATTTCCTCATGAATAAACTACATAGTCTAGAGTTGTAAACATTTTAGTCAGAACATTCTGCTTCCTCTTGATCCCTAACTTCAGAACTAGCACCCTCTAAACAAGGAGTTTGCCTTTCTAGGAGGCACTCAGCATTTTAACTTTTTTTACTGACTGGCAACCAGACTTCTGGCAGACCTCCTCCTTGCACCATTACAAAATCAGTATTCTCACTCCCTTATCCACTTTAGCCGTAAAGTCTTATTCTAAGTGTCCTGGCACCACACAAAGGAATGGTGGCCTTCAGGTGCTATCCCATGAAGGGATACTAATATTTATATTGTTCCAGTCACATACTCTTTTATTAAACTTTTGTTTCAAAAGTAGGGCCTCAGTCATGTGATTGGTCAAGATGCAACCGTGTTTGTCCTCAAAGTTACTCTCTCCTCAATGCCTACCTGTTCTGCTATCTTTAAATAACAGTGCATTGCTACCCACCGTATCCTGTCTTCTGACTCTTTCTGGTCAGTTCTCCCCTCTAGGCACACTTGTGGCTGGACACACCAGTCCTAGATAGTATACAAGTAGCCTCAAGGAGCCAGGACTTAGTTGAGATGCTGATAAGAGGCATGCTTGAGGTCTGAGCTACAGTGAGAGTGTAGCGGCCAATGTCACTTTAAAATATACAAAGAGGAGGTGGTTGTGTAATTCATGGGCATTTTGTACTGATTTTCCTCACTTCTCCACCAGCCCAGGATCTTAGAGGAAGCCCTTAACGTCCATCACAAGACAGAAAATCAGATCCCTCTCCTTGAAAATAGGTTAGAGGAACCCGAGAGGGAGGCCTGGAGGTTGCTAGGGCAACACTCACCGGGATGGAAATTCCCACCCCTTCAGTGGGAAAGTGACAAGGTTCTGAGTTGCTGGCAGAATGTGACATGAGTGTGCTCAGACAGACTGATTTGGACAGAGGGTAGGAAAAGACAATGAGTCTCATGACTTTTTCATACTGAGAAAAAAGAGAGTGAGACAGCCAGAAAACTCATCCCATGGACTTAGTTCATCCCCTTCTTGGCTCCCTTTCCCTCTCTGACTGAGGGACGTGTACAACAGATACATAGAAATTTTAATTTCATGCACACAAACCAGGACTAACTGATCTGGCAGAACCTAGTGTGGAACCATGGGGAGGAACGATAGCCTAAATGTATAGGAGAAAACAATTCTCAGGGCAATGGAGCCCAGGAGGTGATGAGAAGGGGCAGGACAGTCACCCATCATGCTCCGAGATGCCATGTGCTCCACGTGGGCTTGGTGTGGAGAGCATAGTGCTGATGACTGACACCCTGTCCCATGGCCTCCTAAGCCACTTGGGCCTTGACTGGGGGCTTCATGTGTTATCATCCTTCTATAAACAACATCTGCTATTTTCCAAAGCCTTTCTGGAAGGTCTTAAAAATATATTTTTAGATGCTTTCTTCTTTTGGGGGCTTTGTGTTTCTTTGATATTTGTTTCTGTCGTTTGCTCTTTTTTCCCTTTGCAGTTACAGTGGGTGCCCTCAAGATGCCATGGTGGTTCAGTATAGTTCACAGAGCGAGCCGGCCTTCCGCTGGGCGGCCTTCTCCCTTTGGGGCTTGCCTAGTGCCAGCTCCCCACCTGAGCTCTGCCCCTTCTAACAAAAACTAAAAACCAACTCAGCCTCCAGAGACTCAAACTGCTGAAAGAATCGTGACTCATAGCGCTGGCTGTGGGAGTCTCCTATTCTAACTCACTTGAGTTTTTGCCTTATTTTCAATTCTCGGTGAGAGGAAATCATTTGTATCTTTTAATGGAGGACAACACCCTGTAGTCTGCTAGAGAAAACACGGGTACATATTCAGCCCTTTTTATAATCAGAGTCCACTGTCCCCCTTACCTTCGTTTTAGCCAATGGACCCCACAAGCAGGGAGCTTGCCTTCCCCAAACGCCCTTTGCATTCATCTTGTGATTCACTAGAAGCCAGATTCTTGACTGAACTTCCTTGCACTCCACCCACTGCCACAGGAATCAGTGTCCCTGATCATCCCACTAGGCCTCCTTCCTTGAGCCACTTAAAGCAAAAAAATCTTCTGCTAAGTGTCCTGGCACTAAAAGAAAACGTGGTGGTTTTCAAGCCTTATCCACTAAAGGGATACTTTTTGCTTGTCTTCACTTTGCGGAATTTGTTTGTTCTCTCCTATTTAGACAAGAGCCCTTAAATCTTGTAGTCAGCCAAGGTAAAAACCTGGTGGATCATTAAATTGGCTTGGAGACTGTCCAGTGTCCCAAAGTTCTATGATTAATTCACAATGATTTGGAGCCCCCAGAGTAACCCTCTAGCCTTCTCTCACTCTTCCTTCTTCTTTCTCTTGCAGTCTGATTGGACCCTACTCCCAGCCTCATTCCAAAAGAAACACACACACAATATGTCCTCAAGAAATTTGTAAAGGTTCCACATGCATGTAGGTGTATAAGAGTGAACAGGCTGTATATGAGAGCCCTTTAGGATGTGAGTGGTGGATGGGGGGGAGCATTATTGCTCTTTTCATTGTAAGTTCATTTTTTCCCTTGTTGCCTCTTTAGAAATGTGCGCCCTGGTGTCTCCATTTTCTGTAATCTTAAAACAGCAGCACAGGCTGTCCTCTCTGCTCTGGCAAAGCTGACCTTCCTCTGTCTCCAGACCTTCTTACCCTTTCTCTTCTCAGTATCAGGCTTTTATTCCAAGCTTTATCTCCCACCTCCCACCAGAAAAAAATTTTAAAAATCAAAACATTTTTAAGAAACAGAAGTTCATTAACATGCAGGTATAAATGACTGGTAAATTTAACTCATAATCCCTAACCACACCCTTCCTTTTTAAAATTTTTCCTTCTTTTAAAGTGAAAGATTGATTTTTTTTCTAGCTTGTCTCTTTATAGATACCCTTGAACAGAAAAATATGTTGGCTCTCTGGGCCAAACAGTGTTGACCCTTCCTTAGGAGGTACAAATGACTGGGATGGTGCCCTATGGCAGCTCCTTTGCCTTTTATCTATTTTCTTCCTTTATTGGTAAAAAGAAGGAATTCCTATATTGTAAATAAAAAAAAAAAGAAAGAAAAGAAAAGAACCTTGCAGTTAACTAGAGAAAATAAGAAGCACCCATTTTTCAGGTGGCGTCAAATTTTGCAGCTTTAAATATTTTAATCTAAGAACACTGCTTCCCCAAACCATGAATCAAACCAATGGACCCTCTTAACTGGAATCCTGACCTTACAAAACGCTGTTAGGATTTCAACTTTCTATTCACAAGTGAGCTTTTTGCCTTACCCCTTTCTTTGCCACCCCCACCTACCACTAGCTTCCCAAAGCCACTATAAATGACTGGGGGCTGTATATGGTATATCAAAGCATTTACAAAATTACTTTCCTAGGTAGATTTTGCTTTTCTAAAGCACCACCTGGAATCAGATGGGCCCCCAAGGTGGGGACTCTTTAACCAATGTCTACCTGTACTGCAATCTTCATGACAGTGCCTACAGACCTTGGGTCCAGCTGACTCACCCTCCTCTGAACAGCCTCCTCAGTTTTTGGAGGAAGACTAAGGGGAGCAACATCCCAGGAGCTTAAGGGGAAGCCCTTTGAGCACCACAGACTGGGAAGCCTCACAGCAGGGGTCTCTCCACAGGAACCATGCATGTGCTAACAGTCAAGGCCAAGGCCTCAGAAGCTTCTGTGAGCTGAGACAGAACCTGGAGCCTTTCAGAACCTTTCTCATTGCTTGCCTGCTCCTTCTTGCATTCCCCAAATTTGTAGTAACTCCTCACTGAGGATGAACAGATCAGACCCTTCCTGTGACCGGATCTGAGACAACTGCCTGAACAGGAGGGAGTCGAAGTTCAGAGAGCAGAAGAACTCCATGCTTGTCTAAAGAAGCTCATCTTGTTTGGAGAGCAACTAGAATGTGACAGGCCCCTAACCACTAGGACCCACATCCCCAACAGGGTGGCAGCATCTGCTACAGACGTAGATCTGATTGGAGGATTGATTCCTGCAGGAAGGGCAGCCAAGGGCAGTGTTACTGAGAGTGTGTCCCTCAGGCACCTGGGAGCCCCGCCTCTTTGACCAAGGAGGCCCACCTGTCCCATGGGCCCAGAAGAGTCTGGTCGGGGGACAAGATGGGGACTGATCCCTCGCAGGTGTAGAAAAGGATGGTCCTCAGGGAAAGACACACGTGGGCCATGAGAAAGGACCAAACAGTCACACATGCTAGGAGAGCCCATCTGCTCCACACTGTGGGTGGGGTTGGGGCGTGTGGGGGGTGGGGAGCGGGGGTGATGCCAGATGTGAAGGAAAACCACAAACACATGGTAGGGACAGGCCGTCTAGGACCAGACTGCTCTTCCCACGCCAATGACCGGCGTTGCTCCATTTAAAGGCCTGTCTCCCTTGAATTCTTGCATGAACACTCACTCTCCAGCACTAGGTCTAAGTAACTTGGCCTCCTTGTTTGGTTTGTCTCAGTGACAGCACAGTCTCCCTTTGCTGCACCATTATACACTGTATACTCTTTATTTATTATACTCTGTACACTGGACAGACTGTGTTTGCCCAGCTTTCCAGGGAGCATGTGGGTGGTCCCCCAATTCTATAAAAAGGGGAGGAAAAAGAGAAATCCCATCTGCCCCCACAGTGTCTACTGCTGTGTCCAAGGTAGAAAGTGTGACCTTTGTACTTTGGGTTTCCTAAATATGAATACCCTACTTTAAGAGAAAAAAACAATCCTTGTCTCAGAAGACTAAATGAAGTGTCAGTCACCTGAAGGCGTAAATGAAAAGCAAGTTTCCTTATGGTCACCTGTTTTTCCTTCCTTTCATAGTGAAAGGAAAGAATGCCTACCTTTAATGAGTAATAGTATCTTGTAGTTAGCTCAAGCACGGCACCTGTACACGTTGTCATTGTAGAGAGTCCCTCCTGCTGGCTGAATATTCTGCAATCTTAATTTATATACTCTGACTAACCATGTGACCTTGGGCAAGTCACAGTCCCACGCAGTTTCTTCATCAGTGGAGTGGAGATTCTGTACTAGAGAAGTGCCTAAAATTTTGTTGTGTATGACCTACATAAGAAACACATTTTACAAGGACAGCAGACTTCTTGTAGAAAAGTAAAACATTCTTTGCATACCAGTATTTACCACTACTTGTGAGGCAGGGACTCTGATTGTTTTTGTTCTATTTACTGTTTTTAAAAATATTGCTTGTCGTGATCTGTGAAACTGACTTTATAGTCCAGAAAGGATATAGGTGGGTAATTTAAATAACACAGAACTGGAGGGTCTTTAAGAATTTTTTTCTATCCTAATGTTCTAGAAATCAAAGATATCAATTGGAAACATAGCAAAACAAAACTTTCATCCAAAGACTGAGTCGTACTGCATCTCTCCCTTTGACCTTCCTCCATTTGTCAGCAGTTATAAAATAAAAGTCAGATTTTCTGTATCTCCAGGCAACAAGGTCATTTAGACATTGGCCCAGACTTGCTCCCCATACCTGGACACACAACAGCAGGTAGGCCAAGGCACTTAGCTTCTTTAAACCCCAGCACCCTCAACTGTAAAAGGGAAATAACACAGACCTTACAGGTTGTGATGAGAGTAACTGAGATCCTGGCTGTGAAGGCTCCGCAGGGGCCATGACCTGTGGGTCCTTCAGGCTGAACATGACCCACAGGCACGATTATTCTGTGCCATGCACACTCCCCACTTGGTCACTGTCCCTATCAGTTGTATTTGACTTACTAGAATAACAAAGGGTACATGCAAAGAAGAAACTTGGGGACATGTACTTTATTAAGAATTAGAACTTTGGTTTATATCACCTCCTATTATTGGGACAAGAATGTTTAACCTGGGCCCCTTTCACTGAAGCAGCCTGCAACACAGATACTTGGACTCCACACACAAAGCAGGAGAAAGGCCCAGGTCATTTTGCTTCACTACACTTAAATTAGATGATCAAAGATATTCCAGGAGAACTAAATAGAGGCACTTTAACATTTTCAACCTTTTTTTCTCCATAACCCCATCTACTCCACAGTTTGGGTATATTATCTTTAAGGATTCCATCATTTTGCCCTTAGTTCTTATTCACTAAGGGGGCAAGGATAGGGAAATGTTTAAGCCTTGAGTCCCCCTCCTCTCCCAGGGGTTAGAGAATATAAATGACATTTGCTCTAAATATCTTGTTTCCTTTTTTGACATCTTAGGGCTTAATAACCAATCTTAAAGTCAAACTGGTGTTGCTGTTCCTATCAAGGGAGATTAGTAGATCATCAAAATATGTCTGCACTTTGAAGCTGGATTTACAGTCTTTGTTTTTGATTTTATGTATTTTCCTGGGACCTAGAACATAAATCTCAGAAATCTCAGAAACATAAAAACAGAAATTTTTGTCCTTTGTTCACAGATGGATCTCAAGGAGCCCAACACATAGTACGTGCTCAATAAATGCGTTCAATGAATAACATGGAAAATAAACCTTGGATTCAATTCAATTGGACGTTATCAAATGTGTATATTTCTATGATTGTATTGCCCCTAGAAGTCACAGGAAATGATTTACCTCAAGTCCAAAGTATATATTAGAAGGCACCCTTTAATTCTATTTCCTACTTCAAATTCTATTAGCTGTGTTGTTCAGACTTACCAGAGTGCTAGCTATAATGCATGTAAGAAATATATGCATTGCCAGTGATGTGCTACTTCAAAATTTAACTCCTTTATAAAATGTAGCATTATAAAGTCTGTCAACTCAGTCTTTTGTTTGAAATTTAAAGTTCTATCAAAATCTCCCCAGTGAGTCAACTTAATATAAAAATGCATAAAAACCAACTAACTAAATAAATAAAATATAAAGCCAAGTAAATAGTTTCTCAAAAATGTGTAAGAAGCATCATCCCCTCCCATTTTCTACTCATTCCATTGTCCCAGATGGACAGATATTAACAAGTTGCAGCCTACAGTAAACTCATGAACCCTTTAAACTACCTCTGAGAGAAATGCAGATTAAAACCACAATGAGATATCACCTCACACCAGTGAGGATGGCCAACATCCAAAACACAAACAACAACAAATGTTGGCAAGGATGTGGAGAAAAGGGACCCCTCCTACACTGCTGGTGGGACTGCAAATTAGTTCAACCATTGTGGAAAGCAGTATGGAGGTTCCTCAAAAAACTCAAAATAGAAATACCATTTGACCCAGGAATTCCACTCCTAGGAATTTACCCTAAGAATGCAGCTGCCCAATTTGAAAAGGACAGATGCACCCCTTATGTTTATTGCAGCACTATTTACAATAGCCAAGAAATGGAAGCAACCTAAGTGTCCATCAGTAGATGAATGGATAAAGAAGAGGTGGTTCATATACACAATGGAATATTATTCAGCCATAAGAAGAAAACAAATCCTACCATTTGCAACAACATGGATGGAGCTAGAGGGTATTATGCTCAGTGAAATAAGCCAAGCCGAAAAAAGACAAGTATCAAATGATTTCACTCATATGTGGAGTATAAGAACAAAGAAAAATACTGAAGGAACAAAACAGCAGCAGACTCACAGAACCCAAGAACGGACTAATAGTTACCAAAGGGAAAGGGACTGGGGAAAATGGGCGGGAAGGGAGGGATAAGAGAGAAAAAGGGGCATTACGATTAGCAGATGTAATGTTGGGGGGGCACGGGGAGGGCAGTACAACTCAGAGAAGACAAGTAGTGATTCTATAGCATCTCCCTACGCTGATGGACAGTGACTGTAATGGGGTTGGTGGGGGGGACCTGATGAAGGGGTAGTTTAATAACCATAATATTGCACATGTAATTGTAGATTAATGATACCAAAATAAATTATATTTAAAAATAAATAAATAAATAAACTACCTCTGAGATTGAATTACTACTGCCCCAAATCTTTCATGATTCCACTCCAAAAGTTACAGTTAAACACTAGGAGACCAAAATGTTACTCTGTGTCTGTATCGATAAAAGTCAGAAGACACAAACATAGCCAAGAACTTAATGTGACCACAGCAATAGCTTAATGGGTACCTACTCCTCCATAGCAAACACTTCCCAGGGAAAAACAATGTACCCTGTATCCAATACACACCTTGTAAACTAGATTTCTGTTGTCAGCATCTTCCACAGAAACTATTCAGGTGTGATCTGGGATGAAATACAAAAACAAAAAATGGTCAGATAGAATGATTCTTTGAAAAATATTGCATTATGTTGGCCAACTAAGAAAGCACCCAGGAACTGGTATAAGACCCTGGCGTTAGCTTAAAATAAATACAGAAAAATGCTAAATTACATATTATACATATTATCACGAAAGACAACCCTTCAAACTTTGTCATTCTACGATAGAAAATATCCCGAGCAGCACTCTGCACACCACCCAAAGGCAGGAGGGAGGCTTAGGTTTGCCTTTGGGTTTCCAGTATCCTAAAGGGAACTGATCATTTAACCTGCTATGACAGGCTTATCCTAAAGATTGGGATGCATCTGTTTTTCTAGATGTTAGTAGAAAGTACTTTTGTGTATGTGTTGCCTTATAAAATATCTTTATAGCATGAAAGTAATACAAATTGGTTACTACAGAAAGTGTTCTAGATGCCTGGGATATAAAAATCTGGAATGACTCATCATAGTCATGAAGATCCAGTTCATCTAGACTTTGCTGAATATACTGTGAAATTGCAGAGAAAAAGGACAGTTGATCCAGCTGGTAGCTCTGTCGAGACCTCTATAGTTAGATGGTTCCAGCCGAAGTTGTTCAGGTGTCTTCTTTACCAAGCTGGACTTCCATTAGAGTAGAGCCCGTCAATTCCCAGTGTACAGAGTCTAAGATCTGTGAACAAGCACAGTTGAAAAAATTTATTGTCAGGGCCTTAGCTGAGTGCTATGACCATTATCACATGTGTGGCACCTGGAGACATCCCTGGTGTGGAGCATCCCAACTGAATGGTACGCAAAAGGCTCCCTTGACACCCTGGGATTTTTCTCCCTCTGACCTTGTGCTGTAAACTGAGGAAGCTGTCCAAAGGAGAATCAGTCATCTGGGCCCAATGGCTGAAAGGCACTGTGTATGTGTGTGACAATGGTTAGGAAGTCTCCACCCTGGGTGACCACTTGACTTCAGGTGGAGGTAGGGAAAAGGAAGTCTACCAAGAAAAAGAATTGCGGTGGTCACTGAACATCAGAGAAAATATACCTCTTCAAACTGTCTCCTCCTTGAGTGGTATTTGAAACACCCATGTCTTCTTGCAAAATTTCAAAAATTTGCTGTATTGCTATATACGCATACCTCAGCCAAGTCACTGGAACTTACCTATAAGTTCTGTTCCACATATTTCAAATCTTTTAATTCTCACATTTCCTTTGAACTTTGAGCTTCACAGCATCCCAAAATTGAACTGAAAATAGTCTCTGTCTGGTAACATAGCCTGATGAGCAAGGTAGTCCACACTAGAAACCTGCTACTCTCACCGTAGGCTGTTGCCTGTAATCTCCCCTGTGCAAATTCTCATTCCCCTCTTTGGCTATGCCTAGCAAGATATCAAGGTGTTTTTATGCTTGGGCCCCAGGAGCTTGCTTTCTCCTCTTGAATTCTACACTAGAAACTGATTTATTTACACTAACTGGTGACTACATCATTGAGAGAAATGTAAGCATATAGCCTTGGTTTATCCTATTATACAATAACTAAAACACCCCCTTATTTTATTTTCTGCATTACTTCTGCCCAGCATTTCCCTTGGGGTAGGCCTGCAGTGCTATCCGCCCCAGATCACATTAAGGATGCCAGTATTTCAGGATGCTACAGAGGGCCCTCTCTAGCCTAGATGGAAGAATGCTCCTAAGACATATGGTAAGAGAGAATTACATGCACTTTGGCTACACTTAGGGGGAAGATTGACATTTTATGGTGAAGATTTACAGGCTTTTAAATGGGACTTTTTTTGTCACAATTTCAGTTAAAAATCCCAAAGCTGAAGATAGTAAGAGTGAGCTACCTCTCCATACATACACATTCTAAAAAAAAAACATCAAGCAGCTGCTAGACACCCACTCCAAGGATTTTTAACAGATACTTAAACTGCTCCTGTGAGCCTCACTCCAGCTGAGCTACATGGGAAAAGTATGTTGAATTAAATTAATTCACAGGGGTAGTGAATGGTAGGGACATCAGGATTTTTCCCACAGTCTGTATATTGCCCTGAGCTAAGAGACAGGGGAAATAGAAAGAAAGAGGGATGTGGAGAACAGAAACAAAGACCGAAATCTTGATTAATGGCAGTGTGATAGTGAAAGGAAATTACTATGGGATGTGTGTCCAAGACAGGACTATAAGAAAGCTCATAAAATATGCCAAAGTCCCAAATGTGGAGTAGAAGCAATAGAAAGACTGCCAGGTCCGAATCAGGCACTGAACAGCAGCTCTCTGCTGGGAACCATGAGTTATCAGACAGAGACATTAGCAATGATGCAGAGGCAGCTGTGTGAACTAATAGCTAAGAACCAGATGGCTCCACTTTTCTCTTTCCGTGCCTTGGTATTGTGCAAAAGCTCACTTGAAGCAGTGTCAATTACTTGGGCTAATTCTTGTATGAGGGCAATTAATAAAGAACAAAATTTTTACTGAGGGTCATGGGGAGGGAAGAATATAGCAGGGTCTCCTGGCATGGTTTATGCATCATCAGAGATAACAGGTGGGGATGGGAAGAATATTATACTAGGATCTAAGGATTCTCTGGGAAAGACTCATAAGGGAAGAACCAAAATGCACAAGTTTGGTTCAATGAAAGTAGACCAGTGTTTGAAGAGAGGGGGAAGTGGACTTGAGGCATAGCATGGTGTATGTCAGATTGGATTTTAGGTCAGGCCTCAGAGACTTAAGTGTGAAGCCTTTAGTAAGGATGCTGTGGTAAGCAGAATAAAGTTCCATAGGACACTGAAGCCAAAGGATCAGCAGCACTGGTGGCACCAGCTTTGTCAGTAATCTTGATGCACTCTGGGAGGTGGTGGCAGTACTCTAGACACAGGCATCTTCAGTGCTGTTACCAGCAGGCTTCAGCATTTATAATGTTGCCTTGGTCCAACAAAGAGTTTAGTTATTAATGTTCCTGCTGAAAGCATCAGCATCCTGTAGTTATCTGTGAGGAGTAGCAGCAAAAGACATCCTAAAAGAAGAGAGGGACAAAGAAAAGATGGCAGTGTAGGAAGGCAAGGCAAAAACCTCCTACCCAAATCACAAAGAACATGAAAACACAGCAAATACAAGTAGGCCTGAAACCAACCTGAAGACTGCAGAATCGACCACCTACATCTGGGGAAGAAGAGAAGACTACAAAAAAAGGGTAAAGTGACAAAGCCACAATCCAACAGGATCCAAGCCCTCACCCCACCCTGACCCACAGGCAGGAGGAAGAAGAATGGAGCAGGGAGGGAATAGAAGCCAAGTGCCACTGAACAACTGGCCCTGGAGATCTGCTCCAGGAAGACGAACCCATATTGCACTGTGCCCTGGTGATTGGTGTGGCTGGACAACAGAAATGGGCAAAACACTTGGAGAGGCTGAGATCCCAGCTGCCTGTGGAAAACAGGTATGATCCACCAGCCCCCCTGAGAAAGAAAGCAGAGCAGGCAATTTGAAACACTTCCCAGCAGTGAGAGGGTCATCAGAGGGGCAAGGATTGCACAGTACTCACTGTTTAGGAGAAAGGTCAGGTGGACAATATCTCCCCAGCCCTCCCTTAGCCCAGCAGGTTAGAAGCCCTCAGGACCTTCAGACATTCCATCCCAATTGCTGGCAACACAATCCAGGGAAACCTTGCAGTGGCATGTGGCCCACCGGCTGGAAGTGAAACCAAACTTTACTCCCAGGTAGGCAGGGGGAGAGCCCCCAGGCTGCTCAGCCCTGTTTTGGGCCAGCCATGGGGGGCTGCATGCACAGCCCAGGCCTGGGAGTTTGTTCCTTCCAGCAGGTGCTGGTCCCACTCACCTGCACCCACACCATTGCAACAGGCTGGAGAAGAAAAACACAAGCAAGGCAGTCAATTTCCACACACGCACTGCATGCCAAAAGCTGGGGCTCCAGCACAGAAAATTGAGCTACTGGGCAATGGAGGGCGTCTCCTACAGAAATATATTATCCCATTAAAAAAATACCTTAAAAAATAAAACAAAGAGGAATTTTATCCAAACAAAACTACAGGAAAAGATGCCAGAAAGAAGGGTAAGTGAAACTGAAATCACCAATTGTCTTGATAAAGATTTCAAAATAAAAGTCACAAATATGCTCATGAGCTACAGAAAAATATTCAAGATCTCAGGGAGGACTTCAACAAAGAGATAGAAATTTTGAAAAATACAGTCTCTGAAATGAAACATACAATGGAGAGATTTAAATGTAGATTAGATGAGATAGAGTAGACAGTAAATGAAATAGAAACTAGAGAATAGGAAAACAAAGAAGCTGAGGAACAGAAAGAAAAAAGGATCTCTAGGAATGAGAGAATAATAAGAGATGTGCAACCAATTCAAATGAAACAATATTTGTATTATAGGGATACTAGAAGAAGAAGAGAGAGACAAAAGGATAGAAAGTCTCCTTCAGGAAATAATTATTGAAACTTCCCCAATCTGGGGAAGGAAATTGCCACTCAGGTCATGGAAGTTCAGAGATCTCCCAACACAAGGAACCCTAGAAAGAGAACAAGACATATAATAATTAAAATCGCAAATATCAAGGACAAGGAGAGAGTATTAAAAGCAGCCAAACAGAGAGAAAAAGATTACTTATAAAGAAAACCCCATCAGGCTATCAGCAGACTTCTCATCAGAAACCTTACAGGTCAGAAGGGAGTGGCATAATATATTTAATGCAATGAAATAGAAGAGCCTCCAACCAGGAATACTCTACCTGGAAAGATTATAATTTAAAGTTGAAGCAGGGATTAAACAATTTTCAGATAAGCAAAAGTTGATGGATTTCACCAAAACCAAACTATTTCTACAAGGTGTCTTAAAGGATCTGCTCTAGATGGAAATGTTCTTAAGGCTAAATAGCTGTCACCAGAGAAAACAAAGCCACAGTAAAGAAAGTAGACCAATTAATTACTAAGCAAATATGAAATTAAATCAACAACCCACAAAGTTAGTCAATGGATACAGAAAAAGTACAGAATATGACACCTACTACATAAAGAGTGGAGGAGGAAGAAGAAGAAGGGGAGAAAAAAAGAACATTTAGATTGTGTTTGAAATAGCATAATAAGTGAGTTAGGACATACTGTTGGACAGTAAGGAAGTTGCCATTGAACCTTTGGTAACCATAAATCTAAAGCTTACAATGGCAATAAGTTCATATCTAAATGTAAATAGACTGAATGCACCAATCAAAAGGCATAGAGTTGCACAGGAGTGGTGGTCAGGGAGGCACTAGGATGGGGACCAGAGACCGTTCTGCCACATTTGGGTTTCATGTGTCAGATAAGAACAGGTACAAATGACGGTTCCAATGGGATGCAGCATGGGTACACCAGAAGGGGCTGAAGAAATTTGGTAGATGTGTAAACACATGATTTAATGAATAAAGTTGATCAGTTTGGGGAGGAGGTAAAGAGGATGGGAGGCCACTGTGCTGAGTATGGAAAGGAATGCTGGCACAGAGTAATATGTGTTCATATAGGAGGTAGAAGGCCTTCTTAGTACTAACTCCTAGTAGTAACAATTATTCTCAGTAGTAATTATGGCCTCAATGTGCTTTCCAGGCACATCTGCTGCTCTGCCCATGCTGGAGCCATTTCATTCTTTGGAAAGGTACACACACACACATATCCCTTCCACTGTTCATGCTGCTTCCTTTGCCTGCAGTTACCCCCTTCTTTCCCCTGTCGCTGTCATCCTTCATTGCTGAATAAATCCCTAATGATCCTTCAGAATCCATGTGAAACGCCTCCTGTTGATCACCTTTCCAGGCACCAACCAACTTCCCTCCTCCCCTTGACCCCCAGCTTATCATTCTCTCTCCCGTGCACCCATAACACTTTGTGCTCATCCCTGTTTAGTGCTTGACACCTGTGACATCATTGTCCAAGTGTCTGTCTTTGCTCTAGACCATGAACTAGAACAAGCCATGAGTCTTAGATATCTCTGAGTGGGAACTAACACCACTCCTACAGTAGGCGATCAATAGATGCCTGGTGAATGATGAATGACTTGTATCTGCAGGGTATGTCCTGCAGCTTCACGAATCAACAGATGTTATGAATATTGCTATCTTGTTGCTTACTTGAGGAGTCACTGCTGGTTTTTTTCTACATTGTGTTTCTCTATCTGTATGGGTTTTAGGAAGGGCAGGGTACATTGGACTAGATTTTTCCTACCAAGTCCATAGAACTATTTCCAGGCTTCTCATCTCTGATCATAAGAGGTAGGGAAACTTCCTGATGAATTGGAAGTAGTGAATTCATGAATAAAATGCTCACTTATGAGTAAAATACATATCCTTGCTAACTAGACTTACAGATAGTAATATATCACAGAGAGAAGTTGCAGAAGCCACTACAAAGGCCCACATACCCCTTGTGCTTTTCAAAGTGGATGTTTATTACCAAGTATTTCGACAATGGTTTGTCTGAGGTCCTTGAACTGCTCTGTGTCCACTCCAATTGAGCATCACAGAGATTTGACTCTAATCTGTAGTGGTTTATTGTTAACTTAGAGTGAGAAGTACAGCACTTAGAGGCAGTGTACACTCCAAACGACAGATCAGCTTTCATTGCGTGGACCAAGGCACTGTTTTAGCATCATACCCTTATTGGTACTCCTGTCTCTCATGTGTGAATCAGCCACTAGTGACTCAGCTCAGAAATGGCTAGTCAAAATAATTGCCAACATTTCACTGGCACGGTTTTTCATTGGCAGCTTCCTAATGAGCTCACCCATGGGATGCCAAGTAGCAGAGCTATGGACTTCCCTCAAGACATTTGAGAGATGTAGTCAGATAGCCAGTTAGTATTTCTACGTACTTTGGGAGAAGTCTGAGTCCTGAGACCTGCCTGAGATTGTCCTGGTAAGACTTGCACTAAAAAAGCATCTCAAAAATTTCATACTTGTTGCCCTAGTAATTGGCAGTAATAGGACTGAGCAGACCAGGACCGAGAGGTTGGTGACTGCTGAGTTTGATGTAGCTGAAGAATCGGTATCTATGAACAGTCTGCATGGAACTACTCTGGGGAGAGCACTATTGAAGAAGTTGAAAAAAACAGTAACTGTTGTAACCTGAAGTGCAGTCTGCTAAGATGTGTTACAACTGATGGTGATAAAAATATGCATGCAGCAGAACAAGGGTTAATGAACAAGTACACAAAACTTGTGAAGATGTAAGGTATTTAACTCTTATGATTATTCATTTTATTATTTATTGGCAGGCACACTACAGACAGTGTTTGAATCCCTCATGTGTTATTAAACCAATAGTGCCCATGGGGAACTTCATTCACTCGCATGAACTTAACCCCACAGTTCTGTAACCTTTTTTCAGGAGTAAAAGCTGGATCCTGACTTGCCCTACCACACAGCAATTCTATGGCTCCACAGTGGTCAAGGTGTGTGGGGGGGGGGGGAGGGGTGTATGTGGGATGTGTGTACGATTTTTGAGCTCGCGGTGGAGATTGAATTACTTTTGACTGAGAAACTCTCCCTCAAGTCTTACTATTGAACACTGAATGGCTTTGGAGATTAGCTTTTGTTGTAGGTTTGATAATCTCTTAATGATTCAACCTCAAATCACAAGGCAAACAATGCTTATTACAAAATTTACACTGTGGTAAAGTCATTTCAGTGACAACTGACAGTGTTTGAATCAAAGTAATGTCAGGCTACTGTGTATGTTTCCTGTGCTGACAAAAGTTAAAATTAGAAGTGAGATCCCTGTGCCCACACAAATTTGCAGTGAACATGAATCTGAGCTCAGACTTTAGATTCAGCAGCTTTTTTCAGAGTTCCATGTAAGCACAAAGGAAATTTCCGTATTTCAAACCCACTTAATTGTGCAGATGAGGATCTTCCACATACACTTCAATTGGAAGTGATTCATCTGCAATGTAACATGCTTAAAGGCAGATAGTAAGAGAAGAATCTAATAGAATTCTACACATTCCTTCTAAGATATTAATATGCTCAATTAAAATCATATGTGTGTGGATTGATATCAATATTTAGAAGTACCTAGCTCATAGACTGATATCGGTATTTGCCACTCTCTGCGTGAAAAGGCATGTGTGAAGATGAACTCCATAAACCACCACTACAGATCAAAAGATGAACATATGCAATCAATTTTGACAATAGAGTATACTAACTTTGAACCCCAATTAAGCAAAATGTTATTCTCCCAAAAGAATTCCATTCTTCTTATTAATAGACCTATACTATGAAGAGTTGTATGCAAGTATTATTATATTTTTAGTTGCAATGATAAAAGATTTGTGGAAATTTGTTTTCTCTCTTGTTAGGTAAGTACCAACGTAATGGTCTCGGTTTTACCTCTGAACTCTGCCAAATCCAAATTGCTTACTCTCTGCCCTTTACAGAGTTTTCCCCAAGCCAGGCTGTCAGTATATTGGAGCACTATAGTTTTTTGGACAATCCTACAATTGAAAGGACAGGAGTTGTGTGGACCTAAATGGAGCCCAAAACCCTGAAGTCTCAAAGAACAGGGAGGCGATTGTGAAGAATCCTAGAACCTAAAGGTCATTCATTGGATGCAGGGCATGTCAGTCATTTCTTCTCAGCAAATGAGCTCAGGATTAGGGGGCGTGGCCCTCGGGGACACTTCCGGCCCCGCCTCCCATCACCTTTCTAGAGGCATCTTCCATGCCTCCTGCACAGTCGTCATCAGAGGCTCAGCCTTGGTAGGCCAGTCCTGACTTTGGCCCTCTGCCTTTCGCGTGGTGGGGCCTCCTCAGGCACCACTACAGATAGTCTCTTGTTCCCTCAGCGGCCGGCTCCTCTGACACCCCGCCTACCTCAAGTCAGGACCCAGTGCCCAGGGCCTCCCCTCAGCGGCAGCCACCTCAGGGGCCACCTGCCATCTTTGCAGTCGTTGTCACAGCCCAGTCAACGGCGGTGGAGGTACTGGCTGGGGCCATGTCTGCCACAGGAGATGGAGACCAGGCCCTGGGTGGCCAATAGAGCCCTGTGGGTGTGGTGGGGGTGTAGGCTGAGGTAGTTAGAGCTGGTAACGCAGGGGTTGGTGACCCAGAGCCCATGGGGGTGATGCAGTGGGGGCCACCGATGTGGCAGGGTGTGATGGGGCGTGGGGTGATGAGGTGGGGCCACCAGTGTGGTGTAGGGTGATGCGGCGGGGGCCGCTGGTGTGGCGGGGGATGATGCGGCGGGGGCTGCCAGAGTGGAGCAGGTGGTGGGCAGGGGCGGAGAGGAGGGCTCAGATATCCAGCAGGCTGAGGGGGGCGAGGGCCACCTGCAGGGTGGCCCACAACTTGTCGTGGACGTCCCGCCCTTCCTCATGGTGGGCTTCCCCTTCGTGTTCCTGTACCCGGTCCCCTCACTCCTGCAATGCAGCTACTACAACAACGGTGGCCACGTGCCAGTGAGGCGGCTGCCTCACACTCTTGAACGGCTCTGGTGAGCTCCCAGCACTCCTGGTGCCTCAGGTGCCGCAGCAGCATACTGGGGCCCTGCAGCCTGCGGAGGAGTCTGAGGGTGAGGAGGAGACTGAGAAAGAGGAGGAGGAGGAGACTGAGGAGGAGGAGATGGCCTCCTTGGAGACGGCCGCGGAGCCTGCGGAGGAGCCTGAAGGGGCGGCAACTGGGGAGTCCTTGGCGGGGGCCACAGGCCCGGAGGGTGAGGAAGGCACTGGGCGCGGGCAGACCGTGCACCCCGGGTGGGTGCCAGGGGAGGCAGGTGGGGAGGCGCCCTCTCGTCAGGCCTGGGGTGGCGGCGCCAGCCTGGGCGTGAAGCCTGGGTCGGGGCCCTGAACAACAAAGGCAGGAGAGGCCCAAGGCCGCTCTAGCCTTTGTAGCTTTGAGAAGAAAAGTGCTGCCCTCCACCAACCTGTGAGAGGAGCTGTGCGTTTTCCACGTGCTTCCTCAGCCCATGGAGTGGTGGGGGAGGCAGGCGGGCGGGAGGCGGCCTGGGAGGAAATGCAAGGGAAAGAACCAGCACACAGTGTACCTCGTTTCTGCTTCAAGCCTTTTGAAATGATGAGATTCGTGGGAGGCTGACCCCAGAATATTATGTACTGATACGGGAGCACTTGGTGCCCATTAAGTATTCAGGGGGCTTGAGGCACTGATGAGCTTCACTACAGAATTTGTCAACAAAGCAAAACATCTTCTCAAGAAAGTTCTAACCACAACGTACAGAATGCAGCACACCCCAGTGGTTCTGATCCTTCTTCTCCAGAAATAATCAGTAGCACATGGTGGTGGCTGGTTCAGTGGAATGACAGAAGTAATGTCACTGTGAAACAAGCAAGCAGCAGAAATGCGAGGGCCCCGGGAGGGCTGTATCAACCAGTGGGAAGGTGTCCAGCTATTCTTTTCTTAGTTACTCCTACCCTCCTGCTTGTCCTGAGGGTACAGTAGTGGATGTCACTTGTCATTACGAATTGGGATATTCCTTTCCTGTGAATGTCTGATCTCAAAATCTGTATTATTCTTCACTAAAGAAACAACTAAATATCAGCATGAAAACTTTCATGATGAGGCCCAAGGCATGGAAAGTAAGGACAAAAAAGAAAAGTCTGACAAAAAACAAGAAGGCCCCTAAACGCATCTGGACCCAGCAGAGAGCAGGAAACCCAGGTATGCTTTGAATATCACCCAGCAATTCCTGGCTTTCACCTGTTCCTGACAGCTTTATTATTTTTTTAAGAAATCTCCTGCTAAATTAAGAAAATCTTAAATGAAAAATTCAGTTTTACCTACTTAGAATGTTAATAAATTATGCATATACCTAGTAATATAAAATAGAGTGTTTTCTGAAGTATCCCTCATGGCTACTCATTTGTTCTTGTGGGGTCCTTTGTCCTCTGTGTGTAATACTACTAACAAGAGGTAAATGTATCAGTACCTGAGACCAGTATTTGTTTAGAGAAAGTCAGCAGGAGCTGAGCAGCTAAAGTGGCTGGGCTGAGCACCACTTGGACTTTCATTATTGGGCCATGGAAATACAGTCCCTTGTACTAACGAGAAGACAGTGCCTCTTAGAATATGACTACATACAGGTAGCAAAAAGTTAGGAATTTTAGTAGGACCACATTTAATTATGAACATCTAAATATTCATTCAGTTGTAGATTTTTGTATTTTATGTGACAGCAGAAACTTAGTCATACTGTGGTTATTGTTTATCAATGCACTGGTAAATTAAGTCTTAAGATATATCACGTCTTTAAGTTTATTTAAAAGATAAACTAACATTTTTCTTTGTGTTTTTCTTTTTCTTTTTGCATTTTCACAGCTGTGTATTTCATAATAGCAGCCTCTTTGTCATGTGGTAGATATGGAAACTGAGCATCTAGGAGAGTAAGGGAGTATCTGTGGAACAAGCACAGGCTTTTAAGGTGGAGAGATTTATTTAAATCCCAGAATGGCCTCTCACGGAAAAAAAAGCATTCAGGGTGTTAGGCAACGGGGACAAGACTGGTTTGATGAAGTGTTGAACTGTCAGTTGCACAAGCATCCTACGTCCAAGGGAACAGGTTACAGGAGGAAAACATTTGTTCTTCTCTACTTGTTGATATCTAGAATACAAATGCAGCAGATAAACATAGGGGTGTTTTCTTAGATTTAGAAAGTCACTGGTGATGGTTAATGCTATATAATTATTAATTTTCTCTCATTTCATCCTGAAGTTGGGAAGAATAAAAAGAAGATGGAGAAAGAAGAATCTGTTCACTATTTTTAGGTTTTTCATTGTTCAGAAGCCCACTGGAATTTCATTCCAAAGTTCATCACCCAAAATGTGATATCCAATGGCATCTCAATTCTCTCTTACATTTTACATATGTATTTGATAGCATTTATTCTAGTTAAAAATAAGTTTGCTTTAAATTAAACTGCTTTAGATAAATAATTTTGACTTAAGTCTCTCTTTTACCTCTTTCTTTGGCCCATTGTACCTTAAATGAAAGGTATCACTTTCTACCACTTGTTCACCCTATTTTAAATTATTTTATTGCAGCCCCAAATAAATGAAAATGTCAAGTTTAAAACAATTTTTGTAGAGATGAAGGTCAAGTCTTTAGAGCTGTATTGTCCACTGTTAGTCACTAGCCATATATGGCTACTGAATACTTGAAGTATGGCTAGTCTTATGAGATGTGCTCTATGAAATACAGTGTTACATATCTAATAACTTTTATACTCATTACATGTACAAATCATAATATTGAGTTAAAATATACTATTAAAACTAACTTTGTCAGTTTCTTTTTACTTTTTTTAATGTGGCTACTAGGAAACTGAAAGTAACATATATGACTTGCATTATATGTCTATTAGACAGTACCTCTCTACAGCATGATTTTGAAGGCAGCCTCATGGTTGGCCCAGCTTGCTTGGAGGCCAGATACTGCCTTGTGGCAGTGGTTCTCAAAGTTTGGTCCCTATTATCAGCATCACCCAGGAATTCTTAGGCTCAATCCAAGTCCTACTGAATCAGAAACTCTGAGGGTAGGCCCAGCAATCTGTGTTTTAACCAGCTCTCCAGGGGATTCTGATGCAGCTAAGGTATGAAAAGCACTGGTTTAGAGCCACAGGGGAAGAAACAGACTCAACTATACTAGGACCATCTTTAATTCACTGGCTTGGGTTTGCAGGTAAACTGAATAGGATGGCAAGTGCTGCACAGAGGACCACCTCCCATTAAAAAAGCACTCATTCTTGTTTTGTAAACAAATTTTGTTTTATTTCGGTGAAAATATTTTACATGAGATCTGCCCTCTTAACAAACTGTGAGGTTGGAAGGGAAGAAGTAAATTTCCTATTTACAGATGACATGATTGTCTATGTAGAAAATCTCAAGGAATTAACCAAAAAAAAAAAAAACGCCAAATAAAATGAAATACTGAGGTATAAACTTATTTTAAAATGTATGCTGTGTAACTGGCTTGCAAACCGGCATTCACTGCTCTGGTTTCAGGCCAGCCAGAGAGAGGTCTCACGTACAAGAGCTAGAGATGTCAAGCACAGAGGCTTACACCTGTGTGCTCAGCGCATTGGCTGTGATACTGGAGACAGGCAAGGCAGATGGGAGTCAGGAAACAGATCTTTCCTCCCCCCAGGCACCAGCTCCACTCCGCTATGACTCCCAAACTTACTCTAGGGGCTGAGCAGCTCCAGAGACTGGAACTTCTGGGCAATAGAGGGCACCACACAAATATGAAATGTCAAAAGAACATGGTACAGACCAAAATCTCACAAACCCCAGAAAAAGGGCCAAATGAAACTGAACTCACCAATCTTCATGAAAGAGTTCAAATAAAAATCATAAACATGCTTATGGAAGTACAGAAAAATATTCAAGAACTCAGAAATGAACTTAAGATGGAGATTCAATCATTAAGAAATTTCATATCTGAAATGAAACACAATGGAGGGATTTAAAAGCAGATTAAATGTAGTAGAAGAGATGGTAAATGGAATAGAAATTAGAGAAGAGGAATACAAAGAAGCTAAGGCACAGAGAGAAAAAAGAATCTCTAAGAATGAAAGAATACTGAGAGAACCGTGTGACCAATCCAAACGGAACAATATTCACATAATAGGGGTACCAGAAGAAGAAGACAAAAAGGGATAGAAAGTGTCATTGAGGAGGTAATTGCTGAAAACTTCCCCAATCTGGGGAAGGAGATAGTCTCTCAAGCCATCGAGATGCACAGATCTCCCAACACAAGGCACCCAAGGAAGACAACACCAAGACATATAATAATTAAAATGGCAAAGATCAAGGATAAAGACAGATTTTAAAAAGAAGCTAGAGAGAGAGAAAAGATCACATACAAAGGAAAACCCATCAGGCTATCATCAGATTTCTCAACAGAAACCTTACAGGCCAGAAGGGAGGGGCATGATATATTTAATGCAATGAAGCAGAAGGGCCTTGAACCAAGAATACTCTACCCAGCAAGGTTATCATTTAAATTTGAAGGAGGTATTAAAATTTTTCAGATAAACAAAAGCGGAGAGAATTTACCTCCCACAAACCACCTCTACAGTGCATTTTGGAGGGACTGCTATAGATGGAAGTATTCTTAAGACTAAATAGTTCTCACCCAAGGATACACAAAGAGTACAGAATATGATTCATAACATGAAAAGAATGGAGGAGGAAGAGAAAGGAGGAAAAAAAATCTTTAGGTTGTGTTTGTAATAGCATATGAAGTGAGTTAAATTAGACTGTTAGATAGTAAGGGAATAACACTTGAACCATACAAAGAATGGAGGAGGAAGAAAAAGGAGGAAAAGAAAAAGAACCTTTAGGTTGTGTTTGTAATAGTATACGAAGTAAGTTAAATTAGATACTAAGGGAATTGCCTTGAACCTTTGGTAACCATGAATCTAAAGCCTGCAAAGGCAATAAGTACATACCTATTGATAATAACCCTAAATGTAAATGGTCTGCATGCACCAATCAAAGGACATAGAGTCACTGAATGGAAAAAAAAATGACCCATGTATATGCTGCCTACAAGAGACTCACTTTAAACCCAAAGACATACACAGACTAAAAGTGAAGGGATGGAAAAAGATATTTCATGCAACTAATAGGGAGAAAAAAGCAGGAGTTGCAGTACTTGTATCAGGCAAAATAGACTTCAAAACAAAGAAAGTCACAAGAGACAAAGAAGGACATTACATAATGATAAAGGGGTCAATCCAACAAGAAGATATAACCATTATAAATATCTATGCACCCAACACAGGAGCACTTACATATGTGAAACAAATACTAACAGAATTAAAAGGGGAAATAGAATGCAATGCATGCATTCTAGGAGACTTCAACACTCCACTCACTCCAAACGACAGATCAACCAGACAGAAAATAAGTAAGGAGACAGAAGCACTGAACAACACATTAGAACAAATGGACCCAACAGACATCTACAGAACTCTACACTCAAAAGCAGCAGAATACATATTCTTCTCAAGTGCACATGGAACATTTTCAAGAATAGATCATATACTAGGCCACAAAAAGAGCCTTGGTAAATTCAAAAAGATTGAAATTGTACCAACCAGCTTCTCAAACCACTGAGGTATGAAACTAGAAATAAATTACACAAAGAAAATGAAAAATCCCACAATCACATGGACGCTTCACAACATGCTCCTAAATAACCAATGGATCAATGATCAAATAAAAACAGAGATCAAGCAATATATGGAGACAAATGACAACCTTAATTCAACACCACAAAACCTATGGGATGCAGCGAAGGCTGTACTAAGAGGAAAGTATATTGCAATACAGGCCCACCTCAGGAAAGAAGAACAATCCCATATGAACAGTCTAAACTCACAATTTAACAAAACTAGAAAAAGAAGAACAAATGAGGCCCAGAGCAGTAGAAGGAGGGACATAATAAAGATTAGAGCAGAAATAACTAAAATCGAGAAGAATAAAACAATAGAAAGAATCACTGAAAACAGGAGCTGGTTCTTCAAGAATATAAACAAAATAAATAAACCCCTAGCCAGACTTATCAAGAAAAAAAGAGAGTCTACACACATAAACAGAATCAGAAATGAGAAAGAAAAAATCACTACAGACACCACAGAAATACAAAGAATTATGAGAGAATACTATGAAAAATTACATGCTGACAAACTGGATAACCTAGAAGAAATGGACGGCTTTCTAGAAAAATACAACCTTCCAAAGCTGACCCAGAAAGAAACAGAAACTCTGAACAGACCAATTACCAGCAAAGAAATTGAATTGGTAATCAAAAAACTACCTAGGAACAAATGCCTGTACCATATAGCTTTACTGCTGAATTTTATAAAACATTTAGTGAAGACTTAATACCCATCCTCCTTAAAGTTTTCTAAAGAGTAGAAGACGGAATACTTCCAAACTCATTCTCTGAGGACAGCATCACTCTAATACCAAAACCACGCAAAAACACCACAAAAAAAGAAAATTACAGACCAATATCCCTGATGAACATAGATGCAAAAATACTCAACAAAATATTAGCAAACTGAATTCAAAAATACATCAAAAAGATCATCCATCATGATCAAGTGGGATTTATTCCAGGGATGCAAGGATGGTACAACATTCAAAAATCTACCAACATCATACACCACATCAACAAAAAGAAGGACAAAAACCACATGATCATCTTCATAGATACTGAAAAGCACTTAACAAATTCAACACCCATTCATGATAAAAACTCTCAACAAAATCGGTATAGAGAGCAAGTACCTCAACATAATAAAGGCCATATGTGACAAACCCACAGCCAACATTATACTTAACAGTGAGAAGCTGAAAGTTTTTCCTTTAAGATTGGAAACAAGACAAGGATGCCAACTCTCCCCACTTCTATTCAACATAGTACTGGAGGTCCTAGCCACAGTAATCAGACAACACAAAGAAATAAAAGGCATCCAGATTGACAAGGAAGAAGTTAAACTGTCCCTGTTTGCAGATGACATGATATTGCACATAAAAAACCCTAAAGAATGCACTCCAAAACTATAGGTCTAATATCTGAATTCAGCAAAGTTGCAGGATACAAAATTAATATGCAGAAATCTGTGGCATTCCTATATACTAACAATGAACTAGCAGAAAAAATAATCAGGAAAACAATTCCATTCACAATTGCATCAAAAAGAATAAAATACCTAGGAATAAACCTAACCAAGGAAGTAAAAAACCTATACTCTGAAAACTACGAGACATTCATGAGAGAAATTAAAGAAGATACCAATAAATGGAAAACACATCCCATGCTCATGGATAGGAAGAATTAATATTGTCAAAATGGCCATCCTGCCTAAAGCAATCTACAGATTCAATGCAATTCCTATCAAAATACCAACAGCATTCTTCAATGAACTAGAGCAAATCGTTCTAAAATTCATATGGAACCATAAAAGACCCTGAATAGCCAAAGCAGTCCTGAGAAGGAAGAATAAAGCTGGGGGGGATTACACTCCCCAACTTCAAGCTCTACTACAAAGCCACAGTAATCAAGACAATTTGGTACTGGCACAAGAACAGACACCCATAGACCAATGAAACAGACTAGGGACTAGAGAGCCCTGATATAAACCCAACTATATATGGTCAATTAATATATGATAAGGAGCTATGGACATACAATGGGGAAATGAGAGCCTCTTCAACAACTGGTGTTGGCAAAACTTGACAGCTACATGCAAGAGAATGAAATTGGATTGTTGTTTAACCCCATACACAAAAGTTAACTCGAAATGGATCAAAGATCTGAATGTAAGTCATGAAACCATAAAACACTTAGAAGACAACATAGGCAAAAATCTTCTGAATCTAAGCATGACCAACTTCTTCCTGAACTCATCTCCTCAAGCAAGGGAAACAAAAGCAAAAAGCCAACGCATGGGACTACATCAAACTAAAAAGCTTCTGTATGGCAAAGGACACCATCAACAGAACAAAAAGGCATCCTACCATATGGGAGAGTATATTTGTAAATGATATCTGACAAGGGTTTAACATTCAAAATATATAAAGAACTCACACACCTCTACACCCAAAAAGCAAATAACATGATTAAAAAATAGGCAGAGGATATGAAGAGACATTCTCCAAAGAAGAAATTCAGGTGGCCAACAGACACATGAAGAGATGCTCCATATCACTAATCATCAGGGAAATGCAAATTAAAACCACAATGAGATATCACCTCACACCACTAGGAAGGGCCACCATCCAAAAGACTAAGAACAACAAATGCTGTCGAGGATGTGGAGAAAGTGGAATCCTCCTACACTGCTGGTGGGAATATAAGCTAGTTCAACCATTGTGGAAAGCAATATGGAGGTTCCTCCAAAAACTAAAAATAGAAATACCATTTGACCTGGGGATCCCACTCCTTGGAATTTACCCAAAGAATACAACTTCTCAGATTCAAAAAGACATATGCACCCCTATATTTATTGCAGCACTATTTACAATAACCAAGATATGGCAGCAACCTAAGAGTCCATCAGTAGATGAATGGATAAAGAAGATGTGGTACATATACACTATGGAATACTATTCAGCCATAAGAAAGAAACAAATCCTACCATTTGCAACAACATGGATGGAGCTGGAGGATATTATGATCAGTGAAATAAGCCAGGCAGAGAAAGACAAGTGCCAAATGATTTCCCTCATTTGTGGAGTATAACAATGCAGCAAAACTGAAGAAACAAAATAGCAGCAGGCTCACAGACTCCAAGAAGGGACTATAGGTTACCAAAGGGGAGGGGCGTGGGAAGGCTGGTTGGGAGGGAGGGAGAAGTGGATTGTGGGGTATTATGTTTAGTACACATGGTGTGGAGGGTCACAGGGAAAACAGTTTAGCACAGAGAAGGCAAATAGTGAATTTGTGGCATCTTACTATACTGATTGACAGTGACTGCATTGGGGTATGGGTGTGGACTTGATAATGCGATTAAAAGTAGTCACCACATTGTTTTTTCATGTGAAACCTTTATAAGAGTGTATATATATAATACCTTAATAAAAAATAAAAAATAAAAGAAACAACAAATGATGGTGAGGATGCAGGGAAATAGGAACCCTTCTACCCTGTTGGTGGGAATGTAAATTGGTGCAGCTGCTGTGGAAAGCAGTATGGAGGTTCCTCAAAAGGCTAAAAATGGAAATACCATTTGGGTCCTGTAAATCCACTCTTAGAAATTTACCTGAAGAAAACAAAATCCCTGATTCAAAAAGATACATGCACCCCTATGTTTATCCCTGCAGTATTTGCAATAGACAAGATATGGAAGCAACCTAAATATAGATGAATGGATTAAGAAGAGATGGTACATATACACAATGGAATATTATTTAGCCATAAACAGAAAATAAATCTTGCCATTTGCAACAACCTGGATGGATCTAGAGGGTATTATGCTCAGTGAAATAAGCCAGGCTGACAAAGACAAGTACCATATGATTTCACTTATTTGTTGGAATACAAAAACAAAGCAAAACAGAAGGAA
>JAVSCE010004123.1:0-14513 GCA_032199065.1 Smutsia gigantea | reverse complement strand
AATTTTATTTATTTCTTCTCTAATCTTTTATGTCCCTCCTTCTGGTGACTTTGGGCCTCATTTGTTCTTCTTTTCCAATTTCAGTAATTGTGTCTTTAGACTATTCATTTGGGAATGTTCTTCCTTCTTTAAATAGGCCTGGATTGCAATATACTTTCCTCTTAGAACTGCCTTTGCTGCGTCCTACAGAAGTTGTGGCTTTGTGTTGTTGTTGTCATTAGTGTCCATATATTCTTTGATTTCTGTTTTGATTTGGTCGTTAACCCATTGATTAATTAGGAGAGTGTTGTTAAGTCTCCATGTATTTGTGAGCCTTTTTGATTTCTTTCTAAAATTTATTTCTAGTTTTATACCTTTGTGATCTGAGAATTTGGTTGGTAGGATTTCAATATTTTTGAAATTACTGAGGTTCTTTTTGTGGCCTAGTATGTGGTCTATTCTGAAAATGTTCCATGTGCACTTGAGAAGAATGTGTATCCTGTTGCTTTTGGGTGTAGAGTTCTGTAGATGTCTGTTAGGTTCATGTGTTCTAGTGTGTTGTTCAGTGCCTCTGTGTCTTTACTTATTTTCTGTCTGGTTGATCTGTCCTCTGGAGTGAGTGGTGTGTTGAAGTCTCCTAAGATGAATGCATTGCCGTCTATTTCCTCCTTTAATTCTGTTAGTATTTGTCTCACATATGCTGGCGCTCCTGTGTTGGGTGCATATATATTTATAATGGTTATATCTTCTTGTTGAACTGACCCCTTTATCATTTTGTAATGTCCTCCTTTATCTTTTGCTACTTTCTTCCTTTTGAAGTCTATTTTGTCTGATACAAGTACTGCAACACCTGCTTTTTTCTCTTTGTTCTTTGCATGAAATATCTTTTTCCATCCCTTCACTTTTAGTCTGTGTATATCTTTGGATTTGAGGTGAGTTTCTTGTAGGCAGCATATAGATGGGTCTTGCTTTTTTATCCATTCTGTTACTCTGTGTCTTTTGATTGGTGCATTCAGTCCATTTACATTTTGGGTGATTATTGATAGGTATGTACTTATTGCCATTGCTGGCTTTAGATTCGTGGTTACCAAGGGTTCAAGGGTTGCTTCTTTTCTATCTAACAATCTAACTTAACTTTCTTGTTAAGTTATTGTAAACACAGTCTGATGTTTCTTTCTTTCTTTCCCTTCTTATTCCTCCTCCTCCATTCTTTCTATAATAGGTGTTTTATTCTTTGCCTTTAGTTAGTATTTGGATGGTCTGCTTTCTTTGCTATGATTTTTTTTTCTCTGGTGACATCTTTTTAGCCTTAGGTGTGCTTCCATCTAGAGCAGTCCATTTAAGATATCCTGTAGTGGTGGTTTATGAGAGGCAAACTCTCTTAACTTTCGTTTATCTGGAAATTGTTTAATCCCTCCATCATATTTAAATGATAATCGTGCTGGATACAATATTCTTGGTTCGAGGCCCTTCTGTTTCATAACGTTAAATATATCATGCCATTCTCTTCTGGCCTGTAAGGTTTCTGTTGAGAAGTCTGATGATAGTCTGATGGGTTTTCCTTTGTAGGTGATCTTTTTTCTCTCTCTAGCTGCCTTTAATACCCTGTCTTTATCTTTGATCTTTGCCATCTTAATTATTATGTGTCTTGGTGTTGTCTTCCTTGGGTCCCTTGTGTTGGGAGATCTATGAGCTTCGGTGGACTGCGAGACTACTTCCTTCCCCAGCGAGGGAAAGTTTTCAGCAATTATTTCTTCAAAGACACTTTCTATCCCTTTTTCTCTCTCTTCTTCCTCTGGTACTCCTATAATGCGAATTTTGTTCCGTTTGGATTGGTCACACAGTTCTCTTAATATTCTTTCATTCCTAGAACTCCTTTTATCTCTCTCTGCCTCAGCTGCTCTGTACTCCTGTTCTCTGTTTTCTATTCCATTAACAGTCTCTTGCATCTCATCCATTCTGCTGTTAAGCCCTTCGATCGCTTGTCTGATTTCTGTATTGTCTTTCCTTAGTTCCCTCACTTCTTTCCTCAGCTCTTGCACATTTCTCTGTAGGTCCATCAGCATGGTTATGACTTTTATTCTGAATTCTTTTTCAGGGAGGTTGTGCATTTCCATCCCTTCAGACTCCCTCTCTGGGGTTGTCTGGTTGATTTTGGTCTGAACCATATTCCTCTGTCTTTTCTTGGCTGTATAATTTGGTCACTGATAGTTGCCACGTATGTCAGCTGGGCTCTTTAAGACTTTAAAAAGAGAAGAAAAAAAAAAGAGAAAAAAAAGAGAAAAAAAGAAAAAAAAGAAAAAAAAGAAAGAAAGAAAAAAAGAAAGAAAAGAAAAAACAAAAACAAAACAAAAAACAAGACAAAAAACAAAACAAAAACAAAAAAACAAAAAAAAATGCCCACCGGACGTAGATTCTGTGGGAATGCTCTAGGTGGTGCTATTGCCCCACTATTCCACAGCTGTGACTGTGCCGCTCCGCAGGGCCCTTTATCACTCTGGCAGGGGTGGGAACGAATAGGAGGCTGTTGATCTCAGTGAGAAGTGTTAAGTATGGCTACGCTTCCTCAGTCACCAGCTAAGGCGTCTGAAACTCCCCAGGACTCCCAGCCTGCTGGGCTGGGTGTGCTGGGGCGATCCGGCTCCTCCGCTGGGCTCCTGTCTCTTTAAGACCGCTGAGGAAAGCGCGCACTTTTTTTTTTCCTTCCCGGAGCCGGCTGCAAGCACCCTGGTGTGTTCCCCGCTCAGATCCTGCCCCTCTGTCTCTCAAATCTCCACTGCACTGCGCAATGTGGGTCAGCGCTCCCCGCGCAGATCACCGGGGCTGGCTACTTCGCGGGGTGCACTTCCACTCCCTCCAGGCTCTGAATCCTCTCCTTCCACCGGTGCGCTGGGTTGGGTGAGGGCTCGGGTCCCACCGGGTCGCGGCTCCGTATCTTACCCGCTTCTTGGGGTGCCGAGTCGTCTCGGGTGTAGCTGCACGCTGTGCGCTTTCCTGTGTATTCTCGTCTCTCTTTTAGGAGTAGATGTATTTTCTGTGTTTTCGTAGATAAATATAGTGTTGGGAGGAGATTTCTGCCGCCCTGCTCACACCGCCATCTTCCCAGAAGTCCTTCAAGGCCCATCAATTTAGAGCAAAAATAAAATACTTTTCTGTTTTGTTTTACATGAAAATACTTTGAAACAAGAGATAGAATAAAGAAAACCCCTGATAAGAAAGATATCTCAGATATCTAAATAATGGCTATGGGCTTGACAACAGCAGAAAATGGGAGTAGATTTTACACATTAATAAAAGTTAATTTCTACTTAATTAGAGAAGTATTATTCATAATTAGAATATAAGTTGATTAATATACCAATAAATAATATTACATATTCACAGGCCATGAATAATTTTATTCTTCAATGATATTTTTAATCAGTGGTGGAATTTAGATGGTAGAAAACCTAATTCAAACCATACAGTTCACAGAAGAGCATTCTGCAGCAATTCACTTGTCATGTGAAGGAACAAACATCTTTAAACTTTGTGAAGAGCGTGTTGGGGAGTCTGACAAGGAAAACCTCAGGGTGCAGTCTTTCTCCCTGCAAATAAATGGCTGCTGCTGTGTTGTCCATGTGCTTTTCACCTGCTGAGTTTCTGTGACTGATACTGCACCAGCCATTTTAGGAGACAGCTTCGCTGTATATTGAACACAATCTGTATTTCAGAGAACTTAAATGTCTCCTTCCTGTTGCTAAAAGCTAAATGACTATGATGAATCAAGATCCTTATTTTAAGATGGTCATAAGCAATAGGAATGTGCATGACAGGAAATATCTTATTAGGAGAGTTGAAAAGAAATGATAAAAGATAACCATCCAATCAAATGGGTGTCTGTGAATTTAGTTTACTTTTCCACAAACAATTTAAGACCTTTTAGAAATATTTATTAAGATATTATTGATATACACTCTTATGAAGGTTTGACATGAAAAAACAATTTGGTTACTACATTTACCCATATTATCAAGTCCCCATCCATACCCCATTGCAGTCCCTGTCCATCAGTGTAGTAAGATGCCACAGATTCACTCAGTATTTGCCTTCTCTGTGCTACAATGTTTTCCCCATGACGCCTCACTCCATGTGTACTAAACATAATACCCCTCAGTCCCCATCTCCCTTCCCTCCCGACCCATCCTCCATCACTCTTCCCCTTTGGTAACCACTACTCCCTTCTTGGAGTCTGTGAGTCTGCTGCTGTTCTGTTCCTTCAGTTTTGCTTCATTGTTATACTCCACAAATGAGGGAAATCATTTGGCACTTGTCTTTCTTCTCCTGGCTTATTTCACTGAGCATAATGTCCTCCACCTCCATCCATGTTGTTGCAAATGGTAGGATTTGTTTCCTTCTTATGGCTGAATAGTATTCCATTGTGTATATGTACCACCACTTCTTTATCCATTCATCTACTGATGGACGCTTTGGTTGCTTCCATATCTTGGCTATTGTAAATAGTGCTGCAATAAACATATGGGTGCATATGCCTTTTTGAATCTGAGAACTTGTATTCTTTGGATAGACTCCAAGGAGTGGGATTCCTGGGTCAAATGGCATTTCTATTTTTAGTTTTTTGAGGAACCTCCATATTGCTTTCCACAATGGTTGAATTAGCTTACATTCCCACCATCAGTGTAGGAGGGTTTCCCTTTCTTCGCATTCTTGCCAGCATCTGTTGTTCTTATTCTTTTGTATGGTGGCCATCCTTACTGGTGTGAGGTGATATCTCATTGTGGTTTTAATTTGCACTTCCCTGATGATTAGTGTTGTGGAGAATCTTTTCATGTACCTGTTAGCCATATGAATTTCTTGTTTGGAGAATTCTCTCTTCATATACAATGCCCATTTTTAATCCGGTTATTTGCTTTTTGGGTGTTGAGGTGTGTGAGTTCTTTATATATTTTGGATGTTAACCCCTTGTTGGATATGTCATTTACAAATATATTCTCCCATACTGTAGGATGCCTTTTTGTTTTGTTGATGGTGTACTTTGCTGTATAGAAGCTTTTTCATTTGATGTAGTCCCATGTGTTCATTTTTGCTTTTGTTTCCCTTGCTTGAGAAGATGCATTCAGGAAGACATTGCTCATGCTTTTTAGGAGATTTTTGCCTATATTGTCTTCTAAGAGTTCTAAGGTTTCATGACATACATTCAGGTCCTTGATCCATTTCGAGTTTACTTTGGTGTACGGGTTCAAAACAATAATCCAGTTTCATTCTTGCATGTAGCTGTCCCGTTTTGCCAACACCAGTTGTTGAAGAGGCTGTCATTTCCCCATTGTATGTCCATGGCTCCTTTATCATATATTAATTGACCAGATATGGTTGGGTTTATATCTGGGCTCTCTAGTCTCTTCCATTGGCCTGTGGTTCTGTTCTGGTGCCAGTACCAAACTGTCTTGATTACTGTGGCTTTGTAATAGAGCTTGAAGCCAGGGAGCATAATCCCCCAGCTTTATTCTTCCTTCTCAGGATTGCTTTGACTATGCGGGGTCTTTTGTGGTTCCATATGAATTTCAGAATGATTTGCTCTAGTTCATTGAAGAATGCTGTTGGCATTTTGATAGGAATTGCATTGAATCTATAGATTGCTTTAGGCAGGATGGCCAGTGTGACAATATTAATTCTTCCTATTAATGAGCATGAGATGTGTTTCCATTTATTGGTATCTTCTTTAATTTCTTTCATGAGTGTCTTGTAGTTTTCAGGGTATAGGTCTTTCACTTCCTTGGTTAGCTTTATTCCTAGGTATTTTATTCTTTTTGATGCAATTGTGAATGGAATTGTTTTCCTGATTTCTCTTTCTACTAGTTCATGGTTAGTATACAGGAATGCAACAGATTTCTGTGTATTAACTTTGTATCCCACAACTATGCTGAATTCAGGTATTAGTTCTAGTAGTTTTAGAGTTTTTATGTACAATATCATGTTATCTGCAAACAGGGACAGTTTAACTTCTTCCTTGCCAATCTGGATACCTTCTATTTCTTTGTGTTGTCTGATTGCCATGGCTAGGACCTCCAGTACTATGTTGAATAAAAGTGGGGAGAGTGTGCATCCTTGTCTTGTTCCTGATCCTAAAGGAAGAGCTTTCAGTTCTCGCTGTTAAGTATAATGTTGGCTGTGGGTTTGTCATATATGGCCTTTATTACATTGAGGTACTTGCCGTCTATACCCATTTTGTTGAGAGTTTTTATCATGAATTGATGTTGAATTTTGTCAAATGCTTTTTCAGCATCTATGGAGATGATCATGTAGTTTTTGTCCTTCTTTTTGTTGATGTGGTGTATGATGTTGATGGATTTTCGAATGTTGTGTCATCATTGCATGCCTGAAATAAATATTCTTTGCTCATGATGGATGATCTTTTTGATGTATTTTTTAATTTGGTTTGCTAATATTTTGTGGAGTATTTTTGTATCTGTGTTCATCAGGGATATTAATCTATAATTTTCTTTTTTTGTGGTGTCTTTGCCTGGTTTTGGTGTTAAAGTGATGCTGGTGCCAGAGAATGGGTTTGGGCGTATTCCCTTTTCTTCTACTTTTTGGAAAACTTTAAGGAGGATGGGTATTAGGTCTTCAATAAATGTTTGATGAAATGGTGAAGCCATCTGATCCAGGATTTTTGTTCTTAGGTAGTTTTTTGATTACCTATTCAATTTCATTGCTAATAATTGTTCTGTTCAGGTTTTCTGTTACTTTCCGGGTCAGCCTTGGAATGTTTTATTTTTCTAGAAAGTTGTCCATTTCTTCTAGGTTATCCAGTTTGTTAGCATATAATTTTTCATAGTATTCTCTAATAACTCTTTGTATATCTTTTGTGTCCGTAGTGATTTTCCTTTCTCATTTCTGACTCTGTTTATGTGTGCAAACTCTTTTTTTCTTAATAAGTCTGGCTAGGGGTCTATATATTTTGTTTATTTTCTCAAAGAATCACCTCCTGCTTTCATCAATTCGTTCTATTGTTTAATTCTTCTTGATTTTATTTATTTCTGATCTAATCTTTATTATGTCCCTCCTTCTATTGAATTTGGGCCTAATTTGTTCTTCTTTCTCTAGTTTCATTAATTGTGAGTTTAGACTGCTCATATGAGATCATTCTTCTTTCCTGATGTAGGCCTGTATTGCAATATACTTTCCTCTTAACAGGGACTTCACTACATCCCACAGATTTGCGGTGTTGAATTATTGTTGCCATTTGTCTCCATATATTGCTTGATCTCTGTTTTTATTTGGTCATTGATCCATTGGTTATTTAGGAGCATGTTGTGAATCCTCCATGTGTTTGTGGGATTTTTCACTTTCTTTGCATAATTTATTTCTAGTTTCACACCTTTGTGGTCTGAGAAACTGGTTGGTACAGTTTCAATCTTTTTGAATTTACCAAGGCTCTTTTTGTGGCCTAGTATATGATCTATTATTGAAAATATTCCATGTGCACTTGAGGAGAATGTGTATTCTGCTGCTTTTGGGTGTAGAGTTCTGTAGATGTCTGTTAGGTCCATCTGTTCTAATATGTTGTTCAGTGCCTCTGTCTCCTTACTTATTTTCTGTCTCATTGATCTGTCCTTTGGGGTGAGTACAGTGTTGAAGTCTCCTAGAATGAATGCATGACATTCTATTTCCCCTTTTAATTCTGTTAGTATTTGTTTCACATATGTAGGTGCTCCTATGTTGGGTGCATAGACATTTATAATGGTCACATCCTCTTGTTGTATTGACCCTTTTATCGTTATGTAATGTCCTTCTATGTCTCTTGTGACTTTCTTTGTTTTGAAGTCTATGTTGTCTGATACAAGGACAGCAACACCTGCTTTTTTCTCCCTATTAGATCCATGAAATATCTTTCTCCATCCCTTAACTTTAATCTATGTATGTCTCTGGGTTTGAAGTGAGTCTCTTGTAGGTAGCATATAGATGAGTCTTGTTTTTTTATACATTCTGTGACTCTATGTCTTTTGATTGGTGCTTTCAGACCATTTACATTTAGGGTGATTATCGATAGGTATGTATTTATTGCCATTGCAGGCTTTAGAATCGTGGTTACCAAAGGTTCAAGGTTAATGTCCTTACTATCTAAGAATCTAACTTGCCTCACTTAGAATGCACTGCAAACACCATCTAAAGGTTCTTTTATTCTCCTCCTTTTTCCTCCTCCTCTATTCTTTATATATTAGGTATCATATTCTGTACTCTTTGTCTATCCCTTGATTGACTTTGGGGGCAATTGATTTAATTTTGCATTTGCCTCGTAATTAACTGTTCTACTTTCTTTACTGTGGTTTTGTTACCTCTGGTGACAGATATTTAGCCTTAGGAACGCTTCCATCTATAGCAGTCCCTCCAAAACACACTGTACAGATGGTTTGTGGGAGTTAAATTCTCTCAGCTTTTGCTTATCTGGAAATTGTTTAATCCCTCCTTTAAATTTAAATAATAATATTCCTGGGTAAAGTATTCTTGGTTCGAGGCCCTTCTGCTTCATTGCATTAAATACGTCATACCACTCCCTTCTGTCCTGTAAGGTTTCTGCTGAGAAGTCTGATGATAGCCTGATGGGCTGTCCTTTGTATGTGATCTTATTTCTCTCTCCGGCTTCTTTTAGTAGTCCGTCCTTATCCTCGTTCTTTGCCATTTTAATTACTATATGTCTCAGCGTTGTCTTCCTTGGGTCCCTTGTGTTGGGAGATCTTTTCACCTCCGTGGCCTGAGAGACTATTTCCTCCTCCACATTGTGGAATTTTTCAGCAATTACCTCCTCAAAGACACTTTCTATCCCTTTTTTCTCTCTTCTTCTTCTGGTACCCCCATAATTTGAATATTGTTCCATTTGGATTGGTCACACAGTTCTCTCAATATTCTTTCATTCTTAGGGATCCTTTTTTCTCTTTGTGCCTCAGCTTCTTTGTATTCCTCTTCTCTAATTTCTATTTCATTTATTGTCTCCTCTGCCATATCTAATCTGCTTTTAAAACCTGCCATTGTATCTTTCATTTCTGATATTGTGTTCTGTAATGATTGACTCTCTGACTGGAATTCATTCCTGAGTTCTTGAATATTTTTTTGTACCTCCATGAGCGTGTTAATGATTTTTATTTTGAAATCTCTTTCAGGAAAATTCATGAGGTCGATTTCATTTGAATCTTTCTCTGGTGTGTTCATAAATTTGCTTTGATCCAGGTTCCTTTGATGTTTCATATTTGTATGTGGTGCCCTCTAGTTCCTAGAAGCTCTAATCTCTGGAGTTGCTCTCTCCCTGGAGCAATGTTTGGGGTCACAGGGGAGCGGTGTTGGTGCCCTGTTCCATGAGGTTTATTCTTTTCTGTAGGTGTATGCAGTTTGGCATGGCCATCTTTCCTTTTTCTCTTTCAGGATTATTTGTATTAATTGTATTTTCATATTATATGCGGTTTTAGGAAGCCTCTGTCTCATCTATCACACTACCACCTTTAATCCAATTCCCAATTTAAGAACTTTGACTTACTGATAATTCTGCAATCCAAAAGTGGGAAAAGAAACAGTATTCAGAAAATGTCTCTTAGGAAAATGGAGATCATCTGTAAATTACGTGTTAACAGTCATCATGCCTGCATTTTTAGGTATTAGGTTGCACCTGATTTTACGCTAGGTATATATATAATCCACTGTAGCATTTATAATGTTGAAGAAGAGAATATGCTGTGGGCAGAAACACACAAAGGTGACCCTTACTGAGTCACACTGTCCTACATTCCCTTCCCTTGGAGTGGAAGTAGAGTCTGTAACTTCTTTCTAGTAATACAATATGGCAAATATGATAGAATGACACTTCTTTGATTAGGTTACATTACATGAGACTCCATTTACCAGATTGAAATTATTCTCTTGTTGGCCTAATAAAGTAAGCTGTCAATTTGTGACAGAGCTATGTAGCAAGTGCAGGTAAATGGTCTCTAAGCATTGGATAACAGCCTGGAAGAAAATAGGAATTTTAGTCTGACAACCAAAAGAAACAACTAGGTGAGCTTGGAAGAGGATTTCCAGAAAGAAATATAGCCTACCCAACATACTGATTGTAGTCTTATGAGACTTTGAGCCAAGGACCGAATTAAGCCCTGCTTAGACTCCTGTACCATGGACAGAAACTGTGAGATAATAAATAGGTGATGTTTTCATCTTGAAATGTTATTTTGTAACTGTGGGAGTGAGAGTCAGCAGTCAGGCTTACAGCAACAATTTTCAAAACTAACAAAAATCTATTACAGAATAGTTATGAGGCATTTTGGGAGTAAATGTCTGTAGACTTTCTGTGGAAAATTGGTGAAGAATTATTACATTTTGATGTTTTCTTGAGCCCAGTTGCCATTAAAGCCATCAACTCTGTGCCTTCAGATCTATTTCAGTCATCTTTAAAATTTAGGTTAATAAGCATACACACATTAACACATACACAATTTTAATTTTTAGTGTTATTAATAACTTTGTTGTGAAGTGGAAATAAAGCAAAATTCCATTATTGAGTACAACCACTCTAGACACTGTTGTATTCACCAGCATTGTAATATCAATTACACTGAAAAACACTAATAAAAATACTTTAATATTAACATATAAAATATAAATTATCAGTTACATATAACCATGAAAACAAGATGCCTATTCTGCTTCAAAATAATTGTTTATTAACTACATTATAATTTAAAATGTCAGATTTTAGATGAGATTTGTATAATCATAAATGGGCAAAGGTTTCAGTTATTTGCTGGAAGACCAGGGATTGCATTACAATTTTCCACAGAGGAAATGATCCCTTTATAGTATTATTATTGATGGGGAAGACTGAACACTTTCTCACTACCACTATTACTTTACAAAGAGCACAGTAAAATTTAACTTCAGTGAAAGAAACAAAGTACTTGGAAGTTTAAGAAAAACCCACTCAGGTAATGCTTTAAACAATATTTTATTTTTGAGATATTTAGACTCCTCCCACAAACGAATCTCAAAAATCCTTTTAAACAGAAAAAGATCTAGAAGTTTTACATGACTATTACTACATGATGTGTAAAATCCACTTCACAACATGAACCAACATTTTTAATATTCTTTATTACACACCTGTTCACTTAGCAATATAATGTTCATCTACTGTAATGGAGAATCAATGTATGGTCTGAATTTTCTTTTATCAGTAGACATTTAGTAAATATCTGTTCATTGCATATCGGAATATTTTTAATTTAGTATGCTTCACCTTAAGCAACAGAATCAGAAAATATGAAACATTATTGTTCATTTCCATAATGGTTAAATTTATGTGTCAAGTTGCTAGGCCACATTACCCAGCTATTTAGTCAAACACCAGTCTAGATGTTGCTGTCAGAGTATCTTTTAAATGATTTAAATCAGTAGTCTTTTTCTTTCTTTTTTTTGATTGAAATATGGTTGATACATGATATTATGTTGGTTTCAAGTATACAACAGTGATCTGACACATACACATATTACTGAATCCTCACCACAATGTGTGCAGTTACCACCTGTTAACAGAAAGACAATAAAGGACCAATGACTAAATTCTTCCTGCTCCACTTCCATCTCCGTGGTCAAATTATATGATGACTGTGATTTTGTGCCTCCTTATCCCCTACATGGCCTCAACCAACCCACCACAGTCCTACTCCATAATAACCACAGTCAGTTCTAAGTGTCTATGAGACTACTAGTGTTTTTATCATTTTGTTTTACTTTGTTTTCAGATTTCACAAATAAGTAAAATCATATGGCATTTGTCTTCTCCACCTGGCTTATTTCATGTAGCATAATATCCTCCAGGTTCATCCACATTGTCCCAAATGACAGGATTTCTTTCTTATTCATGGCTGAATAATAACTGCACTGTATATATGTACCACATCTTCTTTATCCATTCAACTATTAACAGACATCTGTTGCTTCCATATCTTGGCTATTATAAATAATGCAGCAATTAGCATACAGGTGCACATCTTTTCAAATCAGAGATTTTGTTTTCTTCAGGTAAATTCCTAGAAGTGGAGTAGCTAGGTTGTATGATATTTCTATTTTCAGTTTTTTGAGGTACCTCCATACTGCTTTCTACAATAGCTGTACCAATAGACATTACAACTAACAGAGTGGAGCATTCCTTTTTCTCCACAACCTTGCCAACACTTGTTATGTCTTTTCTTTTGAACAGCAGCCATTCTAACTGCTATGACATATAACTCATTGTGGTTTTGATTTGTATTTCCCTGATTAGTACTGTGGAATATTTTTCATGTGTTTGTTGGCCATCTGCATTTCTCCTTTGGAAAATATCTATTCAGGGCCTCTGTCCATTTTACAATCAGGTTATTTGTTCTTTTGGTGTTGAATCACATGAGTTTGTTATATGTTTTTGATGTTAACCTCTTATTGGATAAATCATTTACAAATATATTCTTCCATGTGGTAAGTTGACCTTTTGTTTTGTTGATAGTATCCTTTTCTGTACAGTTTTTTAGTTTGATGTAGTTCCTCTTGTTCATACTTTATTTTGTTTCCGTTGCCTAAGGAGATGTATCTAGAAAAAATTTGTTCATGTTTATGTTCAAGAGTTTATGTTTTCTTCTAAGAGTTTTATGGTTTCATGTCCCACATAGAGGTCTTTAATCCATTTTAAGTTTATTTTGTGTATGAATTAGAGAGTAATCTAGTTTCATTCTCTTGCATGTACCTGTCCAGCTTTCCTAACACCATTTATTGAAGACACTGTCTTTTCCTCATTGCATATTCATGGTTTATTTATCATATATTAATTGACCATATATGTTGGATTTATTTCTCGGCTCTCTATTCTTTTCTATTGATCTATGGGTCAGTTTTTGTGTGAGTAACATACTGTTTTGATTACTGTAGCTTTGTAGAATAGCTTGAAGTCAGAGAGCATAATACACCCTGCTTTGTTCTTCTGTCTCAGAATGATTTGCCTATTTGGGTCTTTTGTAGTTCCATATGAATTTTAGGATTATTTGCTCTAGTTCATTAAAAAGTGCCATTGGTACTATGATAGGAATTGCTTTGAATCTGTAAATTGCTTTGGGGGAAGAATGGTCATTTTGACAACATTAATTCTTCCTATCCATCAGCATGGGATATATTTCCTTTAATTTGTGTCTTCTTTAATTTCTCCCATGAAAGTTTCATAGTTTTCAGAGTACAGGCTGTTCACCTCCTTTGACAGGTTTATTCCTAGGTATTTCATTCTTTTTGATGCAATCGTAAATGGAATTGTTTTCCCAATTTCTCTGCTAGTGTGTTTAGTAGCCAGAAATTCAACAGATTTCTATATATCGGTTTTTTATCTTGTGACTTTGCTGAATCCAGTTATTAGTTCTACATTATTTTTGTGGAGTCTTAAGGGTTTTCTATACATATTATCATGTCATCTACAGAGCTATAATTTTACTCCTTCCCTACCAGTTTGGATGCTTTTTATATACCTTGTCTGATTACCATGGCTAGGATTTCCAGTACGTGTTGAATAAAAGTGGTGAGAAATAATTTCTTATTTCCAATCTTAGAGGAAAAGCTTTCAGGTTTTCACCATTATGATGTTTGCTGTTGTTTTGTCATATATAACCTTTATTATGTTGAGGTAGCTTCCCTCTATACTCATTTTGTTGAGAGTTTCCATCATGAATAGATGTTGAATTTTGTCAAAAGCATTTTCACCATCTATTGAGATGATCGCATGGTTTCTATCCTTCTTTTGGTTATTGTGGTATATCACGCTGGTTGATTTATGAACATTGTAAAATCCTTGCTTCATTGTAATAAATCTCACTTCATTATGATGGATGATCCCTTTGATGCATTTTTGAATATGTTTTGCTAATATTTTGTTGAGATTTTTTGCATCCATGTTCATCATAGATATTACTCTATAATTTTCTTTTTTTGTGGGGTCTTTGCCTAGTTTTGGTATTACAGTGATGCTGGACTATAGAATGAGTTTGGAAGTGTTCCCTCCTCTTCCACTTTTTGGAATACTTCAAGAAGGATGGGTATTAGCTCTTCTTTAAATGTTTGGTAGAATGCAGTTGGAAAACTATTTATATCTGGCCATTTGTTTTTAGGTAATTTTTTGATTACCAATTCAATTTCATTCTGGTAGTTGGTCTGTTCTTTATTGCACACCTGTTCACTTAGCAATATAATGTTCATCTACTGTAATGGAGAATCAATGTATGGTCTGAACTTTCTTTTATCAGTAGACATTTAATAAATATCTGTTGATTGCATATTGGAATATTTTTAACTTTTCTGATTCTTCCTGGGTCAGTCTTGGAAGGTTGTATTTTTCTAGAAAGTTGTCCATTTCTTCTAGGTTGTCCAATTTATTGACATGTAGTTTTTCATAATATTCTCTAATAATTCTTTGTATTTCTCTGGTGTCCATTGTGATTATTTCTTCTTTGTTTCTGATTTGGTTTATGTGTGTACACTCT